>AWOL01S0009443.1:150106-180521 GCA_000715115.1 Nicotiana otophora | reverse complement strand
GATTTTGGGTGAGAAGGGAGTGATGAGTGGATTTGGGTGGAATTTGGGAAGGGTTGGCGGATGTGGAAGAAAGAATGAGAGAAAGAGAAAAGAGAAAAATGAGGAAGAAATTCGGTCGGTATTTTAAGTGGACTGTTTGACCGTTTGACCCCACATTTCCGACCAAATTCGGTCGGTATTTCAATTTTAAATTTTTATAATATTAATTTAATGAAAATACCGACCGAAGTCGGTCGGTTTTAGTCAATTTATATAAATAACTTTTAAATAAATAATATTTATTACTTAATTGATATATATATATATATATATATATATATATATATCTGTGTGTGTGTGTAAATATAAAATTAATTAAATATTACAATTTGGGATGTTAAATCAATTAAATATTATGTACATATATATATATATATACATACAGTGATAGGATATAGTCTCTCTCTCTCTCTCTCTCTCTCTTTCTATATATATATATGTGTGTGTGTGTGTGTATTTAAATTACTTTTATATGGACACTATATTCTATCTCGGTATGTATATATACATATATGTACATAATATTTAATATTTAATTGATATATATATATATATATATATATTAATTTTTGTTATATTAAAAAATCAATTGCCTGGGGGGAGAATAATTTTAAATATACCGATCGAAATCGGTTGGTATATTTAATACTTAATTGATATATATATATATAATTTCTGTTATATTAAAAAACCAATTGCCTGAGGGGAGAATAATTTCAAATATACCGATCGAAATCGGTCGGTATATTTGAAAATTTTTAATTAAAAATAATTTTGGTAGATAATATGCAAGTATGACCAGGTCTTGGTCAAAGATTGACCAATTTCCGACCGGCGTTCTGTGGATTTTGCCATTATTCTAGTAGTGTACTATGAAATGCCCTTTTTACTGGTTTTGCCGTTTTGCAATAGCTGAAACATGTGGTAAGTTGGCTGTGCACATGAATCACTCATTTGTCTTTCCAGAAATGAATTAAAAGTGTTAATTAAGAAGTAGCGTTTCTCTAAAATAGTCCATACATCATGTAATATTTTTCAAATACTAGCTAGGCAATTTAGTAGAGTGAAAGGACATGCGATAGACTGAATAATGTAGAATATCCAATAGAAAACTATTGGGGGTAAGGATGTGCATTAAGTAACAAAATTATTAACCTAAGAGGGTGGATGCTTAATTAAACTGCTAAAACTTATGGCAAAAAGAAAATTCGAACTTCTCAAACACTCTCACATAAAGAATCAGATAGCGTTGATAATAGAATGATCGGTACTCAGGAAAGATATTGGCGAGAAACAGAATTAGAAAAGTACTAGAAATGCAGCATATTAAGTGGGCGTTTGGACATAAGAATTGTAAAATTCCAAAATAGGGTGAAAATCTTTTTCAAGTGAAAATGATATTTGAAATTTAGAGTTGTTTTTGGACATGAATATAATTTTGAGTTGTTTTTGAAGTTTTGTGAGTGATTTGAGTAAAAATAGTTTTTTGGAGTTTTTCAAAGTTTTGAAAATTTTCAAAATGCATCTTCAAGTGAAAATTGAAAATTTTATGAATAAACGCTGATTTCGAAAAAAAAAAAAAAATTTTTATGTCCAAACGGACTCAAGATTTCGAGTTGAGAGACATAAACTCATAACATAAACAGAACAACAGAAAAAGGAAGAGAATTTAAAATAATTGACGCAACAATTTTGGGTGCTACCCGCTCGATGTGATATATCCACTCTGTTGAGGTGAAACCTATCAATTCAGATATTTGTTGCATTATGGTCTTCTAAGAATAGATAAAACGCTCCCCAGATTTTTTTTTTTTTTATATTTTCAAAGTTCGAATTCAAAACCTCTAGCTAAAAGTGTAAAGACTCCATAAGAAATGTTAGCTCTTGATCAAGTATTAACGTCTTCTTCAAATTTTTCAACTTCTTCATGATTTCATGGGCTTCAAATCTCCTAACATCAATGTCTGGTCCATGGTATGTTTTCTGCTTCTATTCAACTTCGTGCTTTGGCCCTTTCTTTAGATAGATGCATTTTCAGTTATTTACGTCAAACGGACTTGACCCTTCTTTTTGTTTGTATACGGATAAAACCGGAGCTAACACACCTCGATTTCCCGGTGGGTCAAACAAAGCAAGGGTATATATACATGGAATCGAAGTTGAAGCTGGGAACTTCTTGTACCGAGGCCTGAACAGAGTGCTCGCCATCGGACTTGATAAAACGACGCACACTGGACTCGGGATGAGTTCCGAGACTTCGGGAAGCGCATGAACGGTTGTAGGCGACAGATAGAGGGCCGCGATATTCGCAGCCAATCGGATATCACGAAGCGGATCTTGCTCGATGGCGGTTACAGATCAATAAATAATGAGATGTTTATCCTTTTTAGACTTGTACTAGGGGTGAAACTCTCCTACTGTATAAAGGAGAAGTTTTTTCTTTGATAACACACATGGTAACACGCAAATCAAGGCAATTCAAATTCATTTTCTTTGCTTTCTAGCTATTGCAAAGTTCTTATTTTATTGTTGTTCTTCGTATACTATTGGCTTCGAATCGAGGGTCTAATCGAGGACAAAACTACTGTTCAGCCTGAATCCGAACCCGGACGTAACATTCTTGATTATTTGTGTTGAGTCAATCCACATATCCTTAAAATCGCGTATAAATTCAATTGTTATCCGTTTTAAGGGTAAACAGTTTGGAGCCCGTGGGGCTAATTACAATAGTGGTGGTTTGATACAAATATCCATAACACACTCTATTTAACGCTTGCTCTTTAAGGTCTCAATTTCAGGTCAGCTTAAAAATGTCACGTTGTCAGTCTGCTCACTTGGACGTTGAGGCTGAGTCTGGCCATTATGGCAAAAACAACAATCTGTTGCCTAGCAATGAGGTACCCCATGCCGATCCCAATGGAGTCCCAGTTGCCGATCCGATCGACGCCAATTCACAGGTTGCTATCGACGTCAACCTGCCAACTGATCCCGAAAACAGCATTCGCAGAGGTCTCCGACCAACAATTTGAGAAATGCATATGGGCGAAGGTGATGGGGTAAGCCTGCGGCTAATATTCAAAATGTTGCAGGCTCAACAGGCAGAGATAGCGCAGCTACAGAATTAAGGCCACTCCCTTGGCAGGGTCGAGCCCGAACGGTCCCGGGAGAACACCCGAAGAAACGAACAAACCACAGAGAGGTCGGGTGAAGCCAAGCCCGGAGTCAGTCCCGAAGTAATGAAAATGCTTGAAGCATTAATGAAACGGGTGAAATCAGGTGAAAAGTAAATTGAGGCCAACGACAAGAAGGTGGAAACATACAATTCTAGGGTTGACCAAATACCAGGAGCACCCCCGATATTGAAGGGGCCAGATTCTAAGAAGTTTATCTAGAAGCCTTTTTCTCCGAGCGTGGCACAAAAATGGATCCCTAGGAGGTTTCGTATGCCCAACATTCCAAAATATAATGGAACCACGGACCCGAATAAGCACGTGACCTCCTATACATGCGCAATAAAAGCACACGACTTGGAAGATAATGAAATCGAGTCGGTGTTACTAAAGACGTTCGGGAAAACTTCTTCCAAAGGAGCAACGATATGGTACCATAACTTACCCTTAATCTCCATTGACTCATTTGCTATGCTCACAAATGCTTTTGTGAAGGCTCATGTCGGGTCCATCAAGGTCGAGACCAAAACATCGGACCTTTTCAAGGTTAAGCAAAGAGACAACGAGATGCTTAGGGAGTTCGTATCGAGGTTTCAAATGGAATAGATGGATCTGCCTCCAGTTGCAGATGATTGGGCCGTTCAGGCATTCACTTAAGGACTTAACCCTCGAAGCTCCTTGGCTTCGCAACAGCTAAAACAAAATTTGGTAGAATACCCAGCGGTAACTTGGGCCGAAGTCCACAACAGGCACCGATCAAAAATCAGTGTCGAGGACGACCAACTCGGAGCCCCTTCTGGTCCGTTTATCCCATCAGAACTGACGACAGGTATAAGAGAGTTGTCAATCATGAGCCAAGACCGGTCCATGATCGATACCAACCATACAACATGAATCGGAGGGGAAATAGGTCCGGGCGTCAGCCCACAAGGAACAAAAAGAGAGGTGATCAAGGGCCTAGTAGCCTGATGAGCAAATATCGTTTCGACGGGCCGCTCAAGGGTAGAAAAGCACCAAGATCGTCAGAATACAACTTCAACATTGATGCAGCCAGCTTCGTATCAGCCATCGGGAACATCAAAGAAACCAAATGGCCCCGACCGTTGCAGCTGACCCTACCCAAAGAGATCCTAACTTGATGTGCAAGTATCTTGGCACTCATGGCCACAGGACCGAGGATTGCCGACAATTGAGAGAAGAAGTTGCCCGGTCGTTCAATAATGGGCACCTCCGAGAACGTTTGAGCGATCGAGCTAAAAATCACTTCAGGACCAGGGATGGCAACAGACAGGCCAAACTTGAGGAGCCTCAGCACATCATCAACATTATCATTGGAGGGGTCGATATCCCTCAACGACCGATGATAAAGCGCAATAAAGTATCTATCACAAGGGAACAACGTACTCGAGATTATGTCCCGGAGGGAACCATCTCGTTCAACAACGAGGATGCCGAGGGCATTTTCCAACTACATGATGATGCGTTGGTAATATCCGTACTTATCAATTAATCGCGAGTTATACTTGTATTGATTGATCCAGGTAGCTCGGCCAACATCATCATATCGAGGGTCGTATAGTAGTTGGGGTTGCAAGACCAATTAGTGTCGGCAGTCTGGATGTTGAACGAATTTTACATGGCATGCGAAACTACTAAAGGGGAGATAACCCTACCAGTAAACACCACTGAGATGATCTAAGAGATAAAGTTCTACGTGATCGAAGGGGATGTGAGGTACAACGTCCTATTCGGAAGGCCATGGGTTTATAACATGAGGGCGGTACCTTCAACCTTACACCAGGAATTGAAATTCCCTACGCCGGGAGGAGTCAAAATGGTCTACGGAGAGTAGTCGACCGCAAAGGAAATGTTCGCAGTCGAAGAGGTAATCCCGGTGCCCGCGGTTCCGACACCAAAGAACCCGGAACCGACTAGAAAGGAACAAATTAAATAGCAACCACCGATGTCGGCCCCGACCAAACCAGAGGAGCGAGGAGTAGACGAGGAGGATGCTTACGGAGTTCCGAGGTCATTCATAGCTCCTGATGATACCGATGCCACCAAATTGATGGTCGAGGAGTTGGAGCAAGTCATATTAATCGAATACCTACCAGATCGAAAGGTATGCCTGGGTATAGGGTGAATTCCCTAGATCGGGAAAATACTCATTAAATTTCTGAAAGCTAACATAGACTGTTTCTCTTGGTCCCACCTTGACATGACAGGGATCCCCCCGGAAGTGACCACTCATAAGTTGAGTTTGGACCAAAAGTTCCACCTGGTTAAACAAAAGAGGAGTCCACAGTCCTAGGTCAAGCATGCATTTATCAAGGACGAGGTAACTAAACTCTTTAAAATAGGGTCCATTCGGGAAGTTAATTACCCGGACTGCTTAGCTAACATAGTGGTAGTGCCTAAAAAAGGAAATAAGCTAAGAATGTGTGTAGATTACAAAGATCTGAACAAGGCATGCCCTAAGAATTCTTTTCCTTTGCCTAACATCGATCGGATGATTGACGCGACAACCAGGCACGAGATATTCAGCTTTCTCGATGCCTATTCCAGGTACAATCAAGAAAAGACTTCGTTTATCACTAAATTTGTCACCTATTGTTATAACGTAATGCTATCCAGATTAAAAGAATGTCGGTGCCACCTATCAGCGCCTAGTAAATCGAATGTTCGAAGAACATATAGGAAAATCAATGGAAGTTTATATTGACGACATGTTAGTCAAGTCTATGCGAGCAGAGAACCATTTGAAACATTTGCAGGAAACCATCGACATGTTAAAGAAATACAATATGAAGCTGAACCCGGAGAAGTGCGCATTTGCGGTCGGATCGAGAAAATTCCTCAGGTTCATGGTATCCAATTAAGGGATCGAGATCAATCCCGATAAAATCAATGCCATAGAAAACATTACCGTGGTGGACAATGTCAAGGCCGTTCAAAGGCTGACCGGATGTATAGACGCCCTGGACCGGTTCATATAGAGGTACTCGGAAAACAAACATTGGTTCTTCTCACTGTTGAAGAAGAATAACTTTTCCTGGATCCTGGAATGCCAACAAGCTTTGGAAGAACTAAAACGGTACCTATCGAGTCCGCCCCTGCTCTACACTTCGAAGGCAGACGAACAGTTGTGCCTTTACTTGGCGGTTTCTGAGGTGGCAGTAAGTGGAGTCTTAGTCCGGGAAGTGGAAGGTACGTATGTTCCTATTTACTATGTTAGTAGAACTCTAGGCGAGGCCGAAACAAGGTATCCTCACCTGGAAATATTGGCACTCACTTTGCTAAGCGCCTCCAAAAAGATAAAATCGTTCTTTCAGTGCCACCCCATATGTGTCGTAACACCTTACCCACTGAGGAACATCATGCACAAACCCGAGCTCTTGGGCCGGCTACCCAAATAGGCCGTCGAAATCAGTGGGTACGATATCGAGTATCGACCCTGAACCGCCATAAAATATCAAATTTTGCCAGACTTCGTGGCCGACTTTACGCCGGCCTTAATGTCCGAAGTCGAAAGGGAATTATTGCTAACCTCGGGGGCTACCTCAGGAATTTGGACCATTTTTATGGATGGTGCCTTGAACGTAAAGGGGTCCGATCTCGGCATCGTGTTAAAACCACCTACGGGGAATGTAGTTAGGCAGTTTATTAAAATTGTGAAATTGACTAACAATGAGCCCGAGTATGAGGCCATAATTGCAAGTCTCGAATTGGATAAAAGCCTTGGGGCCGAGGTGATCGAATCTAAGTGTGACTCCCTCCTCATGGTAAATCAAGTCAATGGACTTTCAAAGTGAAAGAGGAACGGATGCGAAGGTATTTAGATAATACAGGTAACGCTGCATCAATTTCAAGGAATGGACCATGTAGCATGTGCCCCGAGATCACAATAGTGAGGCCGATGCTCTGGCTAACTTAGGGTCATCGGTAGATGTCAATAAATTCGGTTCGGGAATGGTAGTACAGCTCATGAAGTCGGTCATAAAAGAAGGCCACGCCAAAGTAAACTCAATGAGTTTAAATTGGGATTGGAGGAACAAGTACATAGATTACTTGAAGACCGGGAAATTTCCCTCGGATCCCAAAGAATCGAGAGCCCTGCGTACCAAGGCTGCCAGATTTAGCTTGTTTGAAGGGGAATTGTTCAGGAGAACATTCGATGGCCCGCTATCCAAATGCTTGGGGGCGGAAGATACCAAATATGCCTTGAGAGAAGTTCAAGATGGTACTTGCGGGAACCATTCGGGGGCAGAATCTTTAATCCAGAAATTAATTAGGGTCGACTATTTCTGGACCGAAATGGAGAAGCATGCGAAGGACTTCATATGAAGATGCGATGACTTCTAGAGACATGCACCCATGATTCATCAACGGGGAGAGCTACTCCACTCGGTCTTGTCCATGTGACCATTTATCAAGTGGGGAATGGACATCGTCGGTCCCTCACCGTGGGCACCCGGTAAGGCTCAATTCATACTATTCATGACCGATTATTTTTTCAAATGGGTCGAAGCTCAAGCGTTCGAAAAGGTCCGGGAGAAACAAGTCATTGACTTCATCTGGGACCACATAATATGTCGATTCGGGATACCAGCTGAGGTTGTTTGCGATAATGGGAAACAATTAATCGGCATCAAGGTAAATAAATTCTTCGAAGATCACAAGATTAGGAAGATACTATCAACGCCTTACTACCCTAGTGGGAACGGACAAGCAGAATCAACAAACAAGACCATACTTCAAAACCTAAAAAAGAGGTTGACCGATGCCAAAGGGAAATGGAAGGAAAACTTTCCCGAAGTCCTATGGGCATACCATATGACCTCGAAGTCTAGTACCGGGGCCACCCCGTTTCCGCTGGTCTACGGGGCCGAAGCCTTAATACCAGTTGAACTGGGAGAACCGAGCCTCAGATTCCAATATGCGACAGAAGAGTCTAACGGTGAGGCCATGATCATGAGCCTGGAACTATTGGATGAAAGGCGGGAGGCCGCCCTAGTCCGGTTGGCCACCCAGCAATAGCGAATAGAAAGACACTACAACCGAAGATCCAACCTCCGACACTTTAAGATTGGGGGCTTGGTGTTGAAGAAGGTAACATTACACGCCCAGAACACGAAAGAGGGGAAGCTGAGACCGAATTGGGAAGGACCATATCGAGTCGTCGGAATTACCGGCAAAGGCTCGTACAACTTGAAGCAGGAATCGGTGTGCAACTACCGAATAATTGGAACGTGACACACTTAAAGCGGTACTACTGCTAAGGTACGGACTCAATTACTTTTTAATCATGTTATGAATTGAACTAATGTTTGTAGGTAAATGGCCAAGGATAGATGTGGCTATTAGGTCTGAAAGCACGCGTCACACTCTTTTTCCCTTGAACCAATTTTGTCCCAAAATGAGTTTTTCGGCAAGGTTTTTAACGAGGCAACAATAAAACGTGCTAACTTAGATTTGAAGATCGGTCTCAAACCAGAGTCAATGATCATTCACTTTGTATCAATAGTATCAGAGCCCTCTCAAGCTCGACCTCAAATACTGGGGTCATTACCCTCGAATTAAGGTTTTTAGGAAGGAAAAAAGAAAAACCTTGTATGCTAGATGCTAAGGCTTGGTGGTTAGGATTCATTGTAAGGGCCAAATGGTCATATGAACCATGCTCACATAGTCCACTCTAGCCATGATACAAGTTTTTATGCGCTTTCGATCATGTACTTTACACACTGAGAAATAAAAGAAAGTTCCTCCTTGCTATTACGCATTTTCTTGCTTCTTCAATTCTAGATCATCAGAGCCCACTAGTTACCCCCTACTGGGAACTATCGAGCCCATGAGCTACCCCTACTCGAGGACTATCAAGCCCAAAGGCTACCCCTACTCGGGGACTGTCGCCCGAAGAACGTTCGGACAACCCGAGCTACCGAATCCCGGAGACACCAAACCTATTTGGTGGTAAGGCCACGACCACCCTAAAAATGGCTTGGAGACGTTCGAAGATCTTAATCAGAAAGTAAGGCCTTTATAAAAACTCGAAACCTACTAAAAGGTTACCCTCGAGAAAAGCATCGTCTAAAATCACTTAAGCATCTTGAAAACTTCTGGTCACACTGAGGTTTCAAAGCCTCGAGCAAACAAACTTGTATCAAAGTCATGCTCCGTTTGGACCTCTTAAAAATGAACATTTGATTCTATGCTAAGGCATGAAAAACATTGCGTGAATAGAAATTATACAAAGATGCTAGAAAAGTAAAGACACGTATTGCCAGAAAGGGAAATTTTCATATATATTTTGAAATATATTTACAAAGGCCCAATAACAATGGCCTCAAAATAAACGAAAACAAAATACATACGGGAAAGCAAAAACTAAAAAAGTACTAAGACATCTACGCATGGTCTTCACCGGGGCCCGACTCATCGCCAGAACTATTCGAGCCCTCGGATCCCTAAGAGCCTTCGGCACCCCTGGGCTCGTAGAACTCCCTTGCCTCAGCCTTGAGCTTTTTGGCTTCCTCGATCTCGGCCGACAAGTCGAAACCTCGAGCGTGGATCTCTTCGAGGGTCTCTCTTCGGGACAGCCACTTGAGATATTCAGCCTTAGACTTTAGGCGGGTCGTGGCCGCCTCCACATCGGCCTTGTATTGGGCCACCATTTCTTCAGCATCCGCGGAGGTTGTGTCTAATTTGGACTTCAGTGCCTCATATTCTCTACCGAGGGCATCCCGCTATGCGACAACCGAGCTTAGTTGTTCTCGGAGATCATCATTCAGCTGAGATCATTTGTCATCTTTGTCCTTCACCACCCGGAGTTTGTTCTCAATTGATGCCAGCTCCGCCTTCGTGGTTTCCTTCTCATAAACCAGCAGGTCCATTCTGCCTTTCCACCCTTCGGCAAGGCCTTGCGAGGTTGTTTGTTAGTCACCACGACTAGCTCCTCATCTTTAGCTTCAAAGACCTTTACCTTTTCAACCAACTCGGCATGTTCCCGCTTCATGGTTGAAGATTTCTTCTGAGCCTTGTCCAACTCGGCCGGGAGGTATTTGAGGGCCCCGTCCTGTTGCTCACTGAGAATGCATGTCCTTCTTCCAGACATGCTCTTTGATCTCGAACTTGAGCTGGATGATTTTCAAGAGGTACCAGAGGAAGCTCTCATGGTAGAGCACTGAGGCCTGTAAAACAACGAAGACAGTAAGAGACACCAAAACTTAAGCGTAATTCGCAAGGGGGTGTATGAGTGTTGATGTCTTATCCAGTTCAGCGCCTGTTGTGCTTCACTGAAACGACTTGACGTGCCTACCTCATTTATCTTTGCTTGGTCCTCCTCAGTCACCATGCATCAGAGGTAGTTGGGGACGTCCCGTTAGCTCCTCGGGAGTCCTCCCGAGGGGTATTTGTGTCCGAGATTTTTAGACTTTCATAATTAGAAGAGTTTCATGAAATTAGGTCAAGTTTTGACATTAGCAATTACTGTAGCCATGTTTCCTTGCCTCTTTTGGAAGTTTACTATATTTTGGTGTATTGTACAATGGATTTAATTATTTTAAGCTTACATTATGAGTTTAATTAGCCTTTCTTTTTTTTCTTCTTCAAACCCAAGCATGTGTGGCTAGATTTTTATTAGGGTTGTGATCCAACCCTAGTGTGTTCACCTTATGGGTAATTAAATTAGTGCTTGTCTATGATTGGGTGTTTGTTATTTAGCCTAGTTCATGCTTTAATTTGTGGTATTAATGGTTGCAAATATTAGTTCATGCCTATTTGACTTAGTCTCTACTTGAGAAAGAGAAACTTAGTCTAGGAAAACTCGGCTAACAAGGAATTGGGTCAATTGAGAGATTGATTAACCCAATTAAAGGGTTCAACCTAGAGATAGTAATAACTCGACTTGAGTTTTTATCAACTATTTTGTGTGATACCCATTTGACCTTGAGAAAGCTAAATTGGGCAAAACCACCCTCTGACCGTGAGGTATTGAGTGGGTAATTGAGAGTTGATAGCTATAATACACCCAGATCAACAAAACAAGCATTAAGGTCTTTATCCCATTAGGCAAACACCTAGGTAATGGTCACAACCCTAGGCTTTTTACCAATTTGAAAAACCTCAAAAACATCCATTCCTAGTCTTCTTTATTTATTCTGCAATCTTTAGTGTAAATTTAGAAATAGAAACAAAACCTTTTTGTGAAACTGCAAATCAAGATCATTCAATCACGCGCATTGGAATATATACCCCTAACTCCCATCTTAGCTCCATGTGGATTCGACCCCGACTTTTAGTTGGCTTTTATTATTGCAAACGATCGTTTCAAACCTCTTTTGAGGTGTGCAATTGGACGCGATCAATTTTTGGCGTCGTTGCCTGGGAATTAAAAACGGTGTTAGCTATATATTTGGGTGTGTTTTTGAAGTATCTTCTTTTCCTTCAGTGTTACTAGTTTGTTTGAGAAATTGTAGGTGCAACCATGGCAAACAACAAGCTCTGAAATATTGCTTTGGGGGATGTGGACATTGAGGATGACCAAGTGGATGAGGTTTCTCTTGAACCTCAAGCCAATAGAAGAGGAAGAGTGCCTCATGACAATGTGCCCGTCCCACCCCCATCTCCACCACGAGTGGCTCCACACCGGGTGTTATCTAATGAAGGGTCTGCAAGTGCAATAGTCCCTCCCCATTTTAGGATGGACAACTTTCAAATAACCAATGTGATGCTCACTTTGCTAGAAAAACGAGACTTTTTCATCTGTGCTCCAGGTCAAAATGCATACAAACATTTGAAGGGGTTTATAGATACGTGTTGGGGGAGCAAGCAAATAAATGTCTCCAATGATGCTTTGAGGCTAAGGCTTTTTCTCTTCTCTCTACGGGGAAAAGCTTTAGATTGGTTGGAACGTTTGCCGAATCATTCCATTCACACTTGGGATGAGTTGGCGGAGAATATTTCAAAGTTCTTCTCTCCGGGGCATATGGCTATACTAGGGATGAGATTCTAGCATTCAAGCAAGAGCCCAATGAACCATTACACGAGATATGAGAGCGATATAGAACAATGGTCAAGAAATGTCCCAACAACGATATGACGGAAAACATGATCCAATGAACCTTCTATCGTGGGATTAACGCTACCAACTAATGTGTGGTGAATCAACTTGACGGTGAAAATTTTATGACTACGCCTTATGCGGAGGCGTGTGAAATTTTAGATGAAATGGCAGAAACATCATCGGCGTGGCAATCTCGGGCTAATGTTCCACAAGGTGATCCAAACGTGATCCACCTTCACAAAGAGTTGCATGACCATGGGCAAGCCATAGCCGAATTGACTACCACCATGAATCAACTAGCAAAGGCTCAACTCTAACAAATGCAAAATCCTAGGCAAGTCAATTCCATGGAGGGAGTAAACATGATGGTGAACAAGCGGAAAACCAAGGGTCCCCAAGTGCAATAACGAGTGGACAATTTTATGTAAGAAGATAGTGGGTTCGATCAATACGATTCTTACAATGAAAAAGAGGAGGAGGTACAATATATGAACAACTTTCAAGGGCAATGAAATAATTTTCAAGGCCCAAATCAACAACAATGGAGACCTCAAAACAATCAAGGCAATTGGAATTCTAACAACCAAGGTAATTGGAGTGGTGGAAACAATCAGGGGAATTGGCATAACAACAATGAAGGAAATTGGAATGGGAATAATCAAGGAAATTGGGGAGGTAACAATCAAGGCGGATGGAAATATAACCAAGGCAATCGGGGGTCGGGTTTTTAACCACCGAGCAACCCGCCTCCTTATCCTTCCCATGGTCCTAGTTCTTCAACCACTGAGATGGGGCGTATTAAGAATATGTTCAAGCAATGATGGAAAAGAATGCCGATTCGGATGCTCAACTTGCCTCACACAACACATCGATCCGAAACCTAGAAGTGCAAATGTGGAAAATCTCTCAAGCTCTCAATTCTTGTCCTAAAGAGTACTACCAAGTGACACGGTGGTGAACCCAAAGGGTGGGAACAACACGGGACATGCCATGGCCGTGACTATAAGAAGCGAAAGAGGTGAGAATGCACCTACCTCAAGTTAAAGGTAACTTGTGGATGATGAGAAAATGGTACAAGAAGAAGAGGTCCTGAATGATATGGTGCAAATACATGATGAGGTTCGGATTGATATTGATGATAATGTGGAAGTGACTCAAGAGGATGTGAACCCGTCTAGGCATCACGTTATTGACATACTGGAACCGGTAGTAGCGACTTGGTTGCGCTATTTGACAACATTCACGAAAACTTTTCGCGGTTTTCTTTTTCAAATTGGACGAAGAGTTCTCTTTTTGTGTTTTCACTCTTGCTTTTTTTGGGGGATTGTTTTTCGCTCTTTGTTTTTCTTTGTTGTTTTTGTCACTCCTTTCTTTCTTTTTCTTTCTTCTTTTTTTTTACTTAGTTTATTTGATGGTAATGATCGAATCCGATGGGGATTGCCTACGTATCATGACGTCACATAAATCAGATCTTGCATAGTTCGGGAATACCAGGAACAAAGTACATAAGCTAGCTCTTTTTGTTTCTTTGAAAATTTTTGAAAAGAAGACTTCTTAAAGGACAAAGAAAATATTTTTTGAATTTTGATTGATTTTTCTTTGAATTTCTGAAGAAAGACTTCTAAAGAAGGAAAAAAATATATTTTTGGATTTTGATTTGCAATTTTGCTTTTCTTTTTTTTTTCGAATGAAAGACTTCGGAAAAAAAGAAAATATTTTCGGATTTAATGATTTTTTTTTTGAATTTTATAAGGAAGAATTCTAAGAAGGAATTAAGGAAAGGGAAAATATTTTTGGATTTTTTGAAAATTGGGGGCCGGAACCGATGAGTTTTGCCTACGTATCTCACATCCGGTGAGAATCAGACCCACATAGTTCGGTAAGAAATGGGGAATATTTCAAAATCTTAGTCTATTTTTAACATCTTTTGAGTATAATTTTGACACGACTTGATTTTTAAACAGAGGTATTTTATGAGAACCGGCTAAATTTCACTCTTTTAATTTCTTCCTCCTAGGTTTTCTTAATTTTCTTTCCCTATTTTAGCATTCAGTCAACATGCAAACAAGATCAAACTTATGCGCAAGTAGCCCGTAAGATGTATCAGGATGGTTTTATAATTTTGGGTGCGCCTGTTCTAGACGGACCTAACACATGTGTTGAGTCCCTAAAGTCAAATGCACGTGATGCAAACAAGCGTACCTACTAGGGATCCGGCATAAGGCTATGTTATTCTAGATTTAAATCCTGGGGGGTGTTTTAGACCTAGCTTACCCAAGTGGACAACTCGAGCCGAGGTGGGGGCAACGTACCGGGAGCACGAAAGTCTACCCGGCCTAGTTACTGACCCAACCTCATTCTAATTGGTATGACTTCTAACAGAAAAGTGGGTCACACATACGTGTACACCATATATTCAGCAGACTCAAAAGGGAGGCGTAAGAAGACAATTTAATACAGTTCAAATAATATAAAAGCGGTAAATAAGCGGTAATTAGCACATTAGGCCCAAAAACTCAGTAATAACATCAAATCAATAAAACCAAGTATATATCACATTACAAGCTCGAATTCTGAACCTTGAACCAGAGATTTTGGGTTCATTTTCCCAGCAGAGTCACCAGAGCTGTCACACCTCCTTTTTCCCGATGAATAAGGATGGTGCCAAAGGAGTTTTTCCAATTAAAGTGACATTATTCGAAATGAGATTATTTATTTAATCAGAGTCACCACTTGGAATAATTTATGGTGTCCCAATTCACCAGTGTATTTTAAAATCCCAAATCGAGAAAATTGACTATGTTTAAAGTCTGCGAAACCAGAAGATCGGGTAAGGAATTCTGTTAATCCGGGAGAAGATGTTAGGCATTTCCGAGTTCCGTGGTTTTAGCACGATCGCTTTTAATCATACCTGGTTTATTTAAATTGTTGTAATTACGTATTTTAGAACCTATGTGCATTTTACCTTTTACCGCTTTTAGATTGCTTGATTATTCGTAATTATGGATTTATCTTGAAATGAATCACGCGTACGTGTATTCGTTTTATTTGGTATATCATGAATCATGTTAGGTATACGTGTACATAATTAATAACACTTTATTATTTTTAAGACAGGTTTGTCCAAAGTTGCGCGAACACATACATTGGTTTTAATTTTGAAAATCGTAACTATGTCATGCAAACGTGTACATGGTCACGATAATTAAATAAGTCGTGCATGCTAGCGAATTTGAATTATTCTTTCTCTAATTTTGGAATCAATATGAGGCCACAGAGTTATGGATAAAAGTTATTGCGGAGGAAATGATGTAATCTAGTCATTAGGCTAATTAGATCAAATGCTTCTTAAAGTTGTCATGCCCCATTGACTATCAAAAATCATCTTAAAACAAAAGCTTCTGTCAAATCTACAGTACTACTGTGACCCAATTGTTATCAATCACTTTAATGTAAACCCAAATTACAAGTTCTAATTAACCCCCACTGCCCGGTTAATTTACCAGCAATACTTATGCATCAAACTTAAATAAGAACTGACAACAAATTAATCTAAAACGGTATTAAGAAACAAACTAGCCAACAATGAACCAAGGTATTTATTACTCACAAAGTAAAAATATGGCATAGCATGGAATAAGTACTAAATCTAGTAAATAAAAATAAAATGAATCGTTTACCATCAAAATTTATGAATCACCCATTTAATATGCTAATTCAAGATGATAACCGTATATACATATATAAAGACAAAAGAAATAAATCTATATTAAAACCAAAAACGCATGAAGACAAAGAGAGTGCCAAGAACTTTTGCATTAATTAAAAATGGGATAAGAACTGAACCTCAATAGCACTGATGCAAAGTATATAAAAGCTTCCTACGGACTAAGAGCCTCAAGCGTAACCTTAACTAGACCTCACCAATGCCTTGAACGGAACTAACGACCAATGTCCGGAGCATTAACTAACCTCGATCCCAAAAATGATATTGTGCATGGCTGGTTTCTCGCAGTCACTGTTGCTGCGTTTTTTTTTTTTTTTTTTTTTTTTTTTTGCAGCAGTTACAGCTGATTTTTCGTGGTTGTTTGGAACTGAACTTTAGGTGGTGTTCATGGCAAGAATCTTGATTTCTTCTACTGGAAGCTTGAAGAACAAGAGAAGAGAGTTTTTCTTTGCGTTCTTTTTCTTTGCCTCCGTTTTTTTATTTCTCTGCTTCAGATTCCTTCCCCCCTTTTGCTCTTTCGTTTTGTGTATATTTATAGATGAATGGAGATTATCCTTAAAAGAGTGAGTTGTTGGTTAGATGTGTGTATGTGATATCGTGTGTGAGTGACGTGAAAGGTAGAGCAACGTGGGGGTAATTGTGTGCAAATGGTCGTGTACGGGTGAAAAGAAAAATGGGAACTACTTTTGTGTACTTAGTCAGCATGATTCTTAGGAAATCAAATATTGCAATTGTGGGAAATTCTTGTATCGTTCTGTGAGGTGTCAAAAATAAAAGAAACCATATAATTAATTAAAAAAACACCAAGAAAAGTATTACAATCACTAGCTCTCTTATTAAAAATATAATTAAAAGAAACCATATATATATATATAGAAATAAAACTTATACCCTAAGAATGTGAATATTTTTGTAGTTTTAAATTTAATTGTTTTCAAATAAAATCTATTAGAGTAAAATAAAAGTTTAAAATATCAATTCTAGACCTAAAATAAATATTTACACTAAAATAGTATAAAATTTGTGTGTGGTCAAAAATTAGGTGTTCACAAGTTCCACCTCAGCTTTGAAGCCGGTGCCCTTGCCTACTGCTCCACTTTCTGCACTGCGAGTCTTTCAGACATTGGCGAGCCTCAACAACTGGATGCAGACAGTCACTGCAAAGCTGTCTGACTTATCCAGTACTGTTGCTGCACAGTCTTCTATTCCTGCACCTCAGATGCCCCCATCAATGTAAGAAACATTGAAGAAGCTTCTGGAAAACCAAAACACCATCATGGCTACATTGGTACAGCATGGGTCAGTGATCGAAGAACTGTGAAGAGAAGTAAAGAAGATGAGAAAGTCCCAGGCCTCCAAGAAGTCAGTGGACAAGCTCCGGAGACAGGTTACCAAGCTTGTTGCAGCCGGAGATATTCCATTTGACATGTTGATTGACCCATACCACCCATGCCCAGATCTTATAGCACCAACAGCACCGGTGGCACCAGCTGGCCAGTCTAAGGAGCCAGACTCTTCTGTCGAGGTAGTGCGTCAGATGTTCACCAACCCAGTCACTCCCAGAGTTGAGGATGATGAGATCCAGTTGGAAGAGACTAAGGGTGGTGATATTGCTGGGGATACAGAGATGTCCAAGGAGCCATAGGGAGTCTTCTTCTCTCTTTCCCTTCCTTTACTCTTATTTTGTTAAGCATTGGGGACAATGCTTATTTTTATTCAAGTGGTGGAGTTTATTTGATTTTATTTTATGATTCTGAGACATTTGGCTTGTAATAACTTGACACAATTTTCTCTTTTTCTCCCATTATGTATATATCTTCTCTTTCTCCCTCATTATGTATATTCTTTATGCTTTCGATAGTTTTTACTTTGTAGCTTCTTTATGTTTGTTTTCTTATTAGTTAGTGTTTAATTTAGTAGCTTCTTTTTATGTTTTAGTAGATAATAAGCATTTAGTTTTCTTAATGCCACAGTTCTTTCCAAAGGTAGTTTTTGTATGAACCGGGTGACTCTTCCCAACAATGGATGGCGTAACAACCTTCTTAAGGGACTGAGTCCGTTTTTGGTGTTTAGTTAAATTTTGTAGTAGTAATGAATAAAAAGACCTAATTGAGTCATTCTCAAAGAGTCAATCGTGCTTCATTTGGTACCAACACACTTAACTACGTGCTTATGGTTAAAAACAAGGTTTTTGAAAGAAATAGCTCTAGTAGTGACTTTGTGACTCCTGTGTTGACTTAGCCAATCGTCGAATGGTTTAATCGAACCATAGTGATTTTTGATATTGAATGTGGTCGTTGTGGGACCTTAACTCTATCCTATTTAACAACCCAATTACGTGAGAGGTGAGTTGCTTTGTTGTTAGTCTAAGTAGCTATGTGAAAGGTCTAGAACTTGCCCCGAATGTGTTGGCTTGAGAAGTGGTTGTAGGCTTTCCTTGGCCCGTTTGGGTTACCTATTGCCTACCAATGATGTCATCCCTAGTCAACCTCTTCTAGCCTTTAGCCTTTCTCATTTGAAAACCATGTTACAAGCCTTTACCCATTCTATTGTGACCCTCTCTTGGCACCCGAGCTTTCCTTAACACTCATGTGAAACAAATGGCTAAAACTGTAAGTTTGGGGGAGAGACGAGGAAGTGGAAAAAGGTATCAAGGCACAAAAAGAGAAAAGAAAATGATGATAAGAAAAGGCTAAAAGGAAAGAAAAGAACAAAAAGAAAAATGCAACAAAATGAATAAGTAGAAGAGTTGCAGGGATTCAAAGAAAGGCAATGAGCCCAAACATGGAGAAATATGAATATAATGATCAATAAAGAGTGATGTTAAGTCTCTCTAGCCCTCCAAGGAAAAGAAAATGCCTCAAATAATTGGCAAGGTGTGAGCCGAGAATAAGAAGATGGAGTGCTTAAGGAAAGGTGTAACCACGCAACCATATTGTATCCAACCCTAATCCAAAAGCCTTCATTATATCCCGAAAGAAGTCCTACCTGATTTCGAGCCGAGTGAGCTTATATTAGTGGTGATCAACATGATGGGCAAGCCTATAGTACTTGAAGCCGTACGTGTGACATGCTCTTGAGAGAGATGAGTGAACCTTTCACAAATCTTTGGTTTGAGTGCTAAATTTCTTAAGTGAGCCAGGCAATCGGAGAGTAGAGGAGGGAGCGAGCTTCCTTGATGAGTAAAGTTAAATGTTGATGCTCAAGTGTCACAATAGAACTATAGCTGCATAAATGTTTAACTTGTTGCCTTGTTGATAATACATAAGTAGTGTGGGTAATTGCTGGTCCCAACTGATGTGTGGCTGGCTCACCTTTCACTTACTGAAATGACCCTTAACTTGTGGAGGTGGGAACTCAATTGTTTTCTTGAGGACGAGCAAAGACTTAAGTTTAGGGGAGTTGATAAGTGGGGATTTTGACTACTTATTAGCGCCTTTTAGCTTTTGTTTTAGTCTAAAAGTATTGAATTGCATTCCCGAAACTGATGAACTGTGCAAAATTGCAGGAACGCTGGAAGTTGGACTCCCGAGATGAAATCCGACTCAAAGAGGAGTAGTCCGAGCACAGGGCAACAAAAGGGCACAGAAGCATACAATGTGCGGTCCGCATAAGAAATTGCGGCCCTCAGAATTCCACTTGCGGCTGCAAACAAAAAAAGAAAAATTCAGCAGATTTTTATATAAATTGTGGACCGCACATGAATTGTGCGGCCGCAAGAGCTGGGCTAGAACTCAACTTCAGAGAGTGTACAAATTTCCAAGTTCCGAGCCCCTTAGAATTGCGGTTGGCACAAGAAAAGGAATCAGAAAATCAATGCATTCCTTCTTAAACTTACCGGTCTGATGATATATTAATCTAAGAAAAGAAGATTTAATAAGAAAATCCAATTTCCTTTTTCGGGTAAAGGTTTAATTAAGAAGTCCAGGTGGTCTAGTGGATGAATTAAGTTATTGATCATATCATAGGTCAAGGTCGGAATGAAGAACAACATTTTTCTTCCTCCTCTGTTCTCTACTAAGATTGTAATAGATCTGTGCTTTCTCTTCCCCAAGGGAACAGAACAGTCTAGTTTGAACCCGTCCCAATAATGAACACCTTCCTACTGCAAGATGCAGCTCTGCCCTTCCCCCAGAATCCACTCCGGGTCGGAGGAGCAACTAGTCAAACTTATTGAGCAGCCGATATAGTATAGGTCGGCTGTTTCCGTGAGCAGTAAGCAGCAGATCTCCCCTTATTTTGGGAAAGTTGGTGGCCGCGTGTGAATTCTTTCATGGCAAAGGGCAGCCTAATTCGACATTCTTGTTTACTCTGATCCGGTCGAGGTGGTTTTCGTTTACCAGCAAGTATGTGTTCTAAATTCGTATGACCTAGTCTTTCTGGCCCCTGTGAACATCTTTTTTGTTATATGCCCTATACCCACCCAATTTCTTATGTACACAAAAAGGATCATAATTCTTTATATTTGGATACTAAGCTATCTTATCAATAAATTTACATTTTACGGCTGCAGACATAAAAGTGCATATCGGAGAACACTAGTTTGCGACCGCAAACATAATTTGTGGACCCCAGAAGTGTTGCCTAGCGGCCGCAATTCAAAATTGTGCGGCCACAGAATCCCAGCTCTTGCCAGATGAAGAAGTCTGCGATTTTTAGACCCGCAAAATCCCTCTCGAGGTGTATTTTTTTCCGAGCTTTTTAGACTTGTATAAATAGAAGAGTTTCACGAAATTAGGTTAAGTTTTGACATCAACAATTATTGTAGCCGTTTGTATTTTCCTATTTTGGAAGTTTACTATATTTTGGTGTATTTTACAATAGATTTTATTATTTTAAGCTTACATTATGAGTTTAATTAGCCTTTTTTTCTTCAAACCCAAGCATGAGTAGCTAGATTTTTACTAGGGTTGTGATCGATCCCTAGTGTGTTAACCTTATGGGTAATTAAATTAGTGGTTGTCTATGATTGGGTATTTTTTATTTAGCCTAGTTCATGCTTTAATTTGTGGTATTAATGGTTGCAAACATTAGTTCATGCCTATTTGACTTAGTCTCTACTTGAGAAAGAGAGACTTAGTCTAGGAAATCCTGGCTAACAAGGAATTGAGTTAATTGAGAGATTGATTAATCCAATTAAGGGGTTCAACCTAGAGATAGTATTAACCCGACTTGAGCTTTTATTAACTATTTTGTGTGATACCCATTTGGTTTTGAGTAAGCCAAATTGGGAAAAACCACTCTCTCACCAAAAGGTATTGAGTGGGTTATTGAGAGTTAATAACTATAATACACCCCGATCAACAAAACAAGCATTAATGTCTTTATCCCATTAGGCAAATACCTAGGTAATTGTAATGACCCGACTGGTCATTTTGAACATTTGCACTTTACTCGGTTGTTTGAGGGCATGAGTAGCTCTGTATGATGTACTTTGACTTGTGTGAATCATCGGTTTTGGGTTGCAGGTATTTCGGAATCGAATTGAAAGAAAGCATTTCATTGTTGAAGCTTTAGATTTAGGAGAGTTGACCAAAATTTGACTCTTTAGTATTTTACCTCGGATTGGAATTATGATGGTTCCATTAGCTTCGTTAGGTGATTTTGGAATTAGGAGCGCGGCCGGAATGTAATTTGGAGGTCCGTGGTAGAATTAGAGTTGAATTGGCAAAATTGGAAATTCGGCGATTTTGGTCAGCAGTGGAAAATTTGATATCGGGGGTTGGAATAGAATTTCGGAAGTTGGAGTAGGTTTGTAGTATCATTTGTGACGTATGTGCAAAGTTTGAGGTCATTCAGACGTGGTTTGGTTGGTTTCGGCATTGGTTGCCGAATTTGGAAATTTAAAAGTTCTTAGGCTTGAATCCGAGGGTAATTTGGTGTTTGGATGATGTTTTGAGTGATTCGAAGGTTCCAATAAGTTTGTATGTCGATATATGACTTGTTGGTATTTTTGATTGAGGTCCCGAGGGCCTCGGGGAGATTCTGGGTGGACGGATTTGTCGAAGTTAGAATTTGCAGTTGGATCTGCTGCTTCTACTATTTCCGCGCCTGCGGAAGAAAGGGTCGCAGGTGCGAGGCCGCTGGTGCGAGTGGGTAGTGCGTAGGTGCGGGTGACGCTGGGCCAAGGCTGGGAACGTAGGTGCAAAGAATTTCCCGCATCTGCGAGCCCTAGAGCGCAGATGCAGAGATGAGGAGTTTAGGCTAGTTTCGCAGATGCGCACCTGGGACCGCAGATGCGAGTCCGCAGGTGCGAGGAAGGAGTCCGCAGGTGCGGAAGCTGAGTGATTAAGTGAGTTTCACAGGTGCGGCTTGTTGGACCGCAGGTGCAGTCGCGCATGTGCGAGCAAATGGCCGCAGGGGCGAAAAACCTGGGCAGAAACCATAAATAGAACCCTTTGCGAATTTTGGTCATTCTTCATAATTTCAACTCAGTTTGTTGGAGCTTTTGGGAGAGATTTGAAGAGGGAATCAAGGGAATTTCATTGAGGTAAGTTACTTGAGCCCTAATGCTTGTATATATGGTGATTTTCCGTTGTTTAATCATGGTATTTAGTGAAAATGTGGGGTTAGGTCTTGGAATATTTGGAGAGTAATTTAAGGATTTGAAGGGCCAAACGATGTCGGATTTTGATGAAATTGGTATAGTTAGACTCGTGAGTGAATGAGCTTTCTAGTTTTGTAAATTTTGTCAGATTTCGAGACATGGGCCCGGGGGGCGGGTTTGAGCCAATTTCGGGTTTTGGTCTAATTTTGTAGTTTTTCTTGTGGATTTCATCCTATTAGCGCGTATTGATGGTATTGCACTGATTGTGAATAGATTCGGAGCATTTGGAGGCCGAGTCCAGAGGCAAGATCATTGCGGGTTAGAGATTTGACCGGTATGAGTTAAGTAACGATTGTAAATCTGGTTCTGAGAGTATTAAACCCCGAATTTCGTATCATTCTACTATTTTGAAGTGACGCACATGCTAGGTGACGGGCGTGTGAGCGTGCACTGTTGGGGATTTGTGACTTGGTCCGTCTCGTAGCAACTGTAAAGTTGCATACTTGTTGAAACCATTTGATACTTATATGTTTTAGAAAGAATTTCTGTAAATTGGGCTGAATGCCATGTTTGGGCCTTGCGCCAATGCTGTTTGGACCCTTAGGGGCTTTTTCTTACCATTCTCTCATTGTTTTTTATTTGAAAATCTATACTCAGTCATGTTTATACTCGTTTACCGCATAACTCAGTTTTATGACTCTATTTTGATGCATATAAATGTTTTGGGTTGAATGCCCTGTTTTACTTAAATGCCCGAGAGGCTTGAGATACTTATGACTGAGTGAGGCCGAGGGACTGATTTGTGAGGATGAGTATGGATCGGGGCTGCCCGCCTGCAGCATACTTATGACTGAATGAGGCCGAGGGCCTGATTGGTGAGGATGAGTGTGGATCGGGGCTACCCGCTTGCAGCATACTTTATTATTATCGCACGTGAGTTGTCCGTGCAGATTATAGCGCTTGGGCTGAAGGAGCCCCTCCGGAGTCTGTACACACCCCCAGTGAGCGCAGGTACCTACTGAGTGCGAGTGCCGAGTGCTGAGTGACTGGGAGGCATGAGTGATTGTGAGGTATGCCCGAGTGGCAAGAGTGATTGTGAGGTATGCCCGAGTGGCACGAGTGACTGTGAGATTTGCCCGAGGGGCTGTATATGAGTGATGTTTTGCCCGAGGGGATGTTTATGATTTCATCATTTTTGCTCACCTTTACATTGAGTCTTTGTTTGAAAAACTGTTGGAAAAATATCTTTAAATGATTTTTACTGGAACCAGGTTTAAACGAGATAATTTAATTCAAATCGTGATTTTTAAAAGCATGTGATATTTTACTGAGATTTCCTAATATGAACGTTATATGCTTTATTGCTCGTCACTACTGCTCAGTCTTTATTTATTGTTGTTACTTACTGAGTTGGCGTACTCACGTTACTCCCTACACCTTATGTGCAGATTCAGGTGTAGCTGGACACGGTAGCGATTATTGAGTATTCTGGTTGCAGATGTTCTTGGAGATAGCAAGGTAGTTGTTTGGCGATCGCAGCCCCTGCTCTTCTCCCCCTTATCTTCCTCTAGTTGTATTTAGATATTTTTCGGGCTGAGTTAGCCTTGATATTATTAGACAGATTGTAGTAGATGCTCATGACTAGTGACACCCCAATGACGGGCTTTTCTTTTCTGCACTTCTGTTTTTCTTTGATTTGAACTCTTTAAATGGAGATTGTATATTAAATAACCTTGGAATTATTTTTAAAATGAAAATATCGGTTTGTTTTGGAAATGAGTCGGCATGTCTAGTTCCACGATAGGGGTTAGTTTTGGGTCGTGATAGATTGGTATCAGAGCCTAAGTTACATAGGTCTCACGAGTCATGAGCGGGTTTAGTAGAGTCTTGCGGATTATTACGGAGACGTCTGTACTTATCTTCGAGAGGCTGCATAACTCTTAGGAAAATTTCACTTTCTTATATTCTATCGTGCGAAATTGATTCAGCTTAAGACATAACTCTTTGAATTCCTTCCACGCATCTCGTATGCGCACATGAGCGCTCGGTATCAGTTGTGCATCGTCGGCTTGTGCTTCTATGAACAAGGTTGAGATGTGTATTCTGTGTTATGGTGGTGGGCCAGTCTGGAGGACTTGAGGACATGGTTAGACCGCAGCTTAGGCTCGGTAGCTTCAGCTGTAACCTATACATTTGGACTCATATGTCTGATAATGTCCCTATGAGTTGAATTGTGGCTCGATGAGCAGTGGAATGGCTTTGTGGTGAGTATGACATAACTGCTAGAAGTGCTAAGACTATGTGAATGTGACGAGAAGTGTTTTATTTAAATGTAAAGGAAGGCCATTGGGTGCTTGATTTTCGTTTTGATGTGACGTACCGTCTCGAGTGTGAATGTTTTGAAGGATCTTTCACGTTGTTAAATTTTGGGGAAAATTAAATTCTCAAATATGTCAATGAGTTTGAACTCAAGAAGAGTAAGTGGTTATGTAGTAATAGTGGTTGCGAATGGGTATTTTGATGTTGATGGCTCGGGAAAGATAATCTTTGAAGAGACTTAGAGTCGGTAATATTTTATTAGTTCAGGTGCGACAAAAATACATTTCGATTTGATGCAGCAGTTGGGTAGCAAAGTATAAGAGAAGACATGGCGGGAAGTGTTTCGCGGTGGTTGAAGTACTAGCAGGTCAAGCAGGAGAAGTAGAGGTTGAGAAGTTTCTTAAAGGAGATGGTTTAACTGAAGTAAGAGTGGTAGATTAGCATATGAATTCACTAGTAGGGTTGTCGTGCGCCTTGAGAAAGTGTAGAAGTTTGGAATCGTGTTAATATGTGAATCAGCCTGCATACTCTAAATTGAATATGGCAGAAAGAAGTGTGTTTGAAATGAATAGAGGCGTGAAGATCTGATTATTGTGTCAGGTGCAATATGACTTGAGTTCGGAAGGTATTGTTGATATACAGTTGATGTCAATAGGGAAAGTCCAGACTTATATAAATGGTGGGCGAGCATGAACTCAGGGGAATTTATGAATTTCGTGGTCGTTGCACTCAGTGCAGTGTCATTGGGAGATGTCGGTAAGGAATTCTACATGTGGGTTATCTCCTGTGTGCAGCTAGCGGTGGCGTGATGTGATGAAGCTTTTGCGAGGAATATTACTAGCTACCCGGTAGGAGGTCGCGTGTATGATTTTGGCTTGAGATTCAGAATATTCATGAAAGGCTTAATAAAAAACTTCGAGAAGTCTGGCAGGTTAACGATGCGAGACCTTGGTAATTGAGAAGGAGAAATCCTTACGAGTTCTAATTTTATATAATTGCAGCTTAAGACTAAGTGAGGGAGTCTGCTATCGACGAGTTAATTGCACGGTTATGGGTCGTATTAGTTTCGGTTCGGGGTATACCGGTGAATCAGTTATTACTTGCAGAGGTCGAGATCGAGGATGACTCGTGTAAAGCAATTTTTGAACACAAGTTGTATTACACTCTATAGTTATAGGAGGACCATAAAAATAATTGAGTGTTTATTCACAGAGAATGTAGTGTACATGGAGTGGGAATTTGCTCGGTTGCATAGGAGTGAGGGTTACTCTTTATTCCCTTGGGTGTTGGTGTGGTAATAGGGCACAGGTTGTTTCAGTTCATTTGGTCGGTTAATTCGAGAATGGTTACAATGGATTCAAGATTTATAAATATGGCTAAACAACTGGGAGTTGCATTGAACGGTGTTGAGACTCGTTGCATATTATATCATTGTGAATTATGCATTTCAGTATCAAGAAGGTGAAGAAAATAGTTTTAGGTTCCTATAAAGTCTCTTCGGAGTAAGCATGTTTGGTTGTGAAACCTTTGGAATACATAAAAAGGATATTTAGCGGCTTATAAGCCTTAGGGCGGTGTGATTCTATGATAGCGTTCGTGGGGCAAGTTTTAGTTAAGGATATTAGTGTTCTAATAAGGAAATAAAATAGCAATTTGAATGCAATTTGGAAAGGACTTAGGGAAATAGGACAGTTTGGAAGTAGGTTTGTGTAGCATAGTAATGGGTATGATCAGTTATTTGTGTACTTATGACGTGGCTAGTATTTACAGGTGCTTCGTGGCAATGCTCCCAGATTTGGCAACCTGTGTAGCTTGGTGAAATTAGAGGAATTCGGTTCAGATAGCTTGATTATGTGCAAATGGATTTCAAAGTGTTCATGATGAGTTCTACCATGGTTTAAACCAGATAATTTCTACCGATGTACGGAGCGTGTTGTGTGTTATGATTGTCTCCTAGAAAGAAGCAAGAAAGAGGTTTCTGACTAATAAGGTCTGTAATTTGCTAGTGACTCAGAGTTGATAATGGAATTCTTATGCTTGTCACATGATGGCATAATAGATGTGGTGTGTTGTGCGGGAATAGGACATAAATTCTTAGGCAGCATGGACGATTTTCAATGACTAGGTAAATGATATTACTATCTGGTATAGCTTGATGAGAGCGTACATTTCAGAAGGGGCAGTGTGTTTTGATTTATGGGTACTTCGCTGGTATTGCGGCACTCCCCTGGTTGATCGACTGTTGATATTCAAATTTTTTCCAGGTGGCACGGAAGAAGTTTCAAAGTATTTCTTGTGGGACGGTTGTGTATTATAGAGGTGTTAGGCATTCGTGCGGTGGAGGTGGAATCAAATATGGTGATTCATGTGTTCTATGAAATTGGAGATTGGGAGTTCTCAGGAGCAGATTGTTTCATGGTTATGGACTGTGAAGTTGTGGCTGGAGCTAGCCAGATGATAGAATGTGTTATGATTCAGTCATTGTGGACTTTCGGAGGTTATGTATTGCGATTCGTTGGTTACATGCACATATGGTCCGGTTCTATTGTGGCCTTATAGCGGAATTTGAGCGAGAATAGTATTGGATATTGCTTGGTTGATGGCGTATTGGTCATGATCTTTTGGGTTTGTGTGGCATGGTGTCGTTTGCTTCTTCGTGGTTATGGTAATGCACTTTGGGTACTTGATGTCGAATTGCGCATGGTTATTGAGTTTAGCAGGGTGGCTTGAGGTGTTTCATATGGACCAGTATTTGGATAGGGTCGCATATTGCATCAGAGTTATGTGGAAATATGATCCCTTGTGTAAGATTCGTATGTTATGGTTTTGCGGTGTGTGATGGGTTCTTAGCATTGCGTCGGGGTGGTACTCGTCGAGCTTGCGGAACGGTTCTCCTATTTGGGTCATTATTACGATTGGGTACATTTAGAATGTTGCTATCTGGTGCACGGATTGCACGGGTTGTGTCTTTAAATTGTATTGATGTGTCATGTCACTAGAGTGGTCGTGTTGGAGGAGACGAGGTCATTGGGCCTAGAATGGCTGCTACCAGATTTGATTGTGGTATAATTAGGAGGATAATATCGGAAGTCGGTTTTGAAATTTGCTATAGTTCTTGTAGAAGGAATGAGAGCTCCTCGACCTGATGGTCTAATGAATGGTTATGAATTCGGTATGTTTCTTTCATCATCGGCATCATACAAAGGTTTTAGAACGAGGGTTTGTCTGATATGAGGTTATTACGGCACTGGGTTGATTTGAGTCGATACTGTGATTAGAAATCATTGCTTTGAGCATTTGAGCTATGCGGTATTTGAATTTGAGTATTTGAGTTATGGTTACGGCTTTTGGGACAGATTGTTCAGACTTATACGATATGTAGATGCAAACTTCTCATCTTATAGGAAATTTCGGATGTTGGAAATTTGATTTGATGACTTGTGCGCTAGGTTGAATTTATAAATTTTAGTTATACTGTGCTATCGGACCTGTATGGGATAGGGTGATGTGGGATCACCCCCGGGTATGTGCATGTGAAAGCTACACAGCGATTTGATGGCTTTTGGAACAACTTTAGGCACGTTCGAGGACGAACGTGTGTTTAAGTGGGGGAGGATGTAAAGACCCGACCGGTCGTTTTGAACATTTGCACTTCACTCGGTTTTTTGAGGGCATGAGTAGTTCCGTATGATGTACTTTGACTTGTGTAAATCATCAGTTTTGGGTTGCAGGTATTTCGGAATCGAATTGAAAGAAAGAATTTCATTGTTGAAGCTTTAGATTCGGGAGAGTTGACCAAAATTTGACTCTTTAGCATTTGACCTCGGATTGGAATTTTGATGGTTCCATTAGCTTCGTTAGGTGATTTTGGACTTAGGAGCGCGACTGGAATGTAATTTGGAGGTCCGTGGTAGCATTAGGCTTGAATTGGCGAAATTAGAAATTCGGCGATTTTGGTCGGCAGTGGAAAATTTGATATCGGGGTCGGAATGGAATTCTGGAAGTTGGAGTAGGTTCATAGTGTCATTTGTGACGTGTGTGCAAAATTTGAGGTCATTCGGACGTGGTTTGGTTGGTTTCGGCATCGGTTGCCGAATTTGGAAATTTAGAAGTTCTTAGGCTTGAATCCGAGGGTAATTTGGTGTTTCGATGATGTTTTGAGTGATTCGAACGTTCGACTAAGTTTGTATATTGATATATGACTTGTTGGTATTTTTGGTTGAGGTCCCTAGGGCCTCGGGGTGATTCTAGGTGGTTAACGGATTTGTCGAAGTTGGAATTTGCAGCTGGAGCTGCTGCTTCTGCTATTTCCGCACCTGCGGAAGAAAGGGTCGCAAGTGCGAGGCCACTGGTACGAGTGGGTAGTGCGCAGGTGCAGGCGACGCTGGGCCAAGGGTGGGAACGCAGGTGCGAAGAATTTCCCGCATCTGCGAGCCCGCAGGTGCGAGGCCTGGAGCGCAGATGCGGAGATGAGGAGTTTGGGCTGGTTTCGCAGATGCACACCTGGGACCGCAGATGCGAGTCCGCAGGTGCGAGGAAGGAGTCCGCAGGTGCGGAAGCTGGGTAATTAAGTGAATTACGTAGGTGCGGCTTCTTGGACCGTAGGTGTGGTCGCGCGGGTGCGAGAAAATGGCCGCAGGTGCGAAAAACATGGGCAGAAACCATAAATAGAACCCTTCGCGAATTTTGGTCATTCTTCATAATTGCAACTCGGTTTTTGGAGCTTTTGGGAGAGATTTGAAGAGGGAATCAAGGGGATTTCATTGAGGTAAGTTACTTGATACCTAATACTTGTATATATGGTGATTTTCCGTTGTTTAATCATGGTAATTAGTGAAAATGAGGGGTTAGGTCTTGGAATATTTGGAGAGTAATTTAAGGATTGGAAGGGCCAAACGATGTCGGATTTTGATGAAATTGGTATAGTTAGACTCGTGCGTGAATGAGCTTTCTAGTGTTGTAAATTTTGTCGGATTTCGAGACGTGGGCCCGGGGGCCGGATTTGAGTCAATTTCGGGTTTTGGTCTAATTTTGTAGTTTTTCTTGTGGAATTCATCCCAGTAGCGTGTATTGATGGTATTGTACTGATTGTGAATAGATTTGGAGCATTTGGAGGCCGAGTCCAGAGGCAAGATCATTACAAGTTAGAGATTTGACCAGTTTGAGTTAAGTAACGATTGTAAATCTGGCTCTGAGGGTATGAAACCCCGGATTTCATATCATTCTACTATTTTGAAGTGACACACATGCTAGGTGACGGGCATGTGAGTGTGCACTGTTGGGGATTTGTGACTTTATCCATCCCGTGGAAACTGTAAAGTTGCATACTTGTTGAAACCATATGATACTTATATGATTTAGAAAGAATTTCTGTAAATTGGGTTGAATGCCATGTTTGGGCCTTGTGCTAATGCTGTTTGGACCCTTAGGGGATATTCCTTACCATCCTCTCATTGTTTTCGATTGAAAATCTATACTCAGTCATGTTTATACTTGTTTACCGCATAACTCAGTTTTATGACTCTATTTTGATGCATATAAATGTTTTGGGC
>AWOL01S0009443.1:134657-148386 GCA_000715115.1 Nicotiana otophora | reverse complement strand
TATGAGTGATGTTTTGCCCGAGGGGCTGTTTATGATTTCATCATTTTTGCTCACCTTTGCATTGAGTCTTTGTTTGAAAAACTGTTGGAAAAATATCTTTAAATGAATTTTACTGGAACCGGGTTTAAACGAGATGATTTGATTCAAATCGTGATTTTTAAAAGCATGTGGTATTTTACTGAGATTTCCTGATATGAACGTTATATGCTTTATTGCTCGTCACTACTACTCAGTCTTTATTTATTGTTGTTACTTACTGAGTTGGCGTACTCACGTTACTCCCTGCACCTTGTGTGCAGATTCAGGTGTAGATGGACACGGTAGCGGTTATTAAGTGTTCTGGTTGCAGATTTCCTTGGAGATAGCAAGGTAGCTATTTGGCGATTGCATCCCCTGCTCTTCTCCCCCTTATCTTCCTCTAGTTGTATTTAGATATTTTTCGGGCTGAGTTAGCCTTGATATTGTTAGACATATTGTAGTAGATGCTCATGACTAGTGACACCCCGATGACGGGCTTTTCTTTTCCGCACTTCTATTTTTCTTTGATTTGAACTCTTTAAATGGAGGTTTTATGTTAAATAACCTTAGAATTATCTTTAAAATGAAAATATCAATTTGTTTTGGAAATGAGTCGGCTTGCCTAGTTCCACGATAGGCGCCATCACTACAGGGGTTAATTTTGGGTCGTGACAGTAATGGTCACAACCCTAGGCTCTTTACCAATTTGAAAAACCTCAAAAATAACCACTCCTAGTCTTCTTTCTTTATTATGCAATCTTTAGTGTAAAATTAGAAATAGAAAAAAAACTTTTTTGTGGAAGTGTAAATCAAGATAATTCAATCACGCGCATTGGAATATATACCCCTAACTCCCATATTAACTTCCTGTGGTTTTGACCCCGACTCTTAGTTGGGTTTTATTATTGCAAACAACCATTTCAAACCTCTTTTGAGGTGTGGAATTGGACGCGACTTAGCCCTACTTGGATTCTTTTGTGATTGTATTTATTGATGATATCTTGATCTAATCCCACAGTCAAGAGGAGCATGGGCAGCATCTTCGTATTGTACTTCAGACTCTGAGAGATAGCCAGTTATATGCCAAGTTTTCAAAGTGTGAGTTTTGGTTAGACTTTGTCTCCTTTTTGGAGCATGTCGTATCGACAAAGGGTATAAAGGTGGATCCTTAGAAGATTGAGGCAGTTCAGAACTGGCCTAGACCTACTTCAGCTACAGAGATCCGGAGTTTCCTAGGTTTGGCAGGTTATTATTGCCGGTTCATGGAGGGATTTCCATCCATAGCAGCCCCATTAACTAGATTGACCTACAAGGGTGCCCCGTTCAGAAGGTCGGATGAGTGTGAGTTGAGCTTTCAGAAGCTCAAGACTGTTTTGACCACGGTGCCAGTGCTGGTGTTTCCCAAAGGTTCAGGATCCTACATGGTGTATTGTGATACATCTTGTATTGGGCTCGATGTAGTATTGATGCAGGATGGCAGGGTGATTACATACGTGTCGCGGCAGTTGAAGGTTCATGAGAAGAATTACCCTCTTCATGACTTAGAGTTGGCAGCCATTGTTCATGCTCCGAAGATTTGGAGGCATTATCTTTACGGCGTGTTGTGCGAGGTATTCACGGATAATCGGAGTCTACATTATTTGTTCAAGAAGAACGATCTCAACTTAAGGCAGAGAGGGAGGTTGGAGCTATTGAAATACTATGATATAAATATTTTGTATCATCTCAGGAAGGACAATGTGGTGGTCGATGCCTTGAGTAGAAAGGCAGAGAGTATGGGTAGCCATGCGTATATCCCAGTTGGTGAGAGGCCGCTTGCAGCAGATATTCAGGCTTTGGCCAATCAGTTCGTGAGGTTAGATGTTTCAGAGCCCAGTCGTGTGCTAGCTTGCATAGTCGCTCGATCTTCCTTGTATGAGCACATCATAGAGTATCAGTATGATAATTCTTATTTGATTGTCCTTAAGGACACGGTGCGGCACAGTGGTGCCAAGCAGGTTACTGTTGGAGATAATGGGGTTTTGAGGATGTAGAGTCATATTTGTGTGCCCAATGTGGACGGGCTTCATGATTTGTTCTTGAGGAGGCCCACAGTTCTCGGTATTCTATTCATCCAGGTGCTGCCAAGATATATCAGAACTTGCGGCAACATTATTGGTGGAGGAGGATGAATAAGGATATAGTTGCATATGTAGCTCAGTGTCTAATTTGTTAGCAAGTAAAGTACGAGCATCATAGACCTAGTGGTTTGCTTCAGAGGTTAGAGATTCCTTAGTGGAAATGGGAGCGTATCACTAAGAAGAAGTTCGACGCAGTATGGGTCATTGTGGACAGGTTTACCAAGTCAACGCATTTCATTCCAGTGGCAGTTACGTATTCTTCAGAGCGGTTAGCTGAGATCTACATCTGCGAGATCATTCGTCTTCACGGTGTTCCCGTGTCTATCATTTTTGATCGAGGTACATAGTTCACCTCAAACTTCTCGAGGGCCGTACCGCATGAGTTAGGCACATGGGTTGAGTTGAGCATAACATTTCACCCCCAGACAGATAGACAGTCTGAGCGCACTATTCAGATATTGGAGGATATGCTTCGCGGTTCCATTATGGATTTTGGGGGATCTTGGGATCAATTTTTGTCACTTGCGGAGTTTTCCTACAACAACAGCTACTAGTCTAGCATTTAGATGGCTCCCTATGAGGCATTATACGGGAGACGGTGTCGTTCACCAGTTGATTGGTTTGAGCCGGGAGAGGCTCGGTTGTTGGGTACAGATTTGGTACAGGATGCCTTGGATAAGGTCATGATTATTCAGGATCGACATTGCACCGCTCAGTATAGGCAGAATAGTTATTTCGACCGTAGAGTTCATGATGTTGCATTCATGGCTGGAAAGAGGGTATTGCTCCGGGTTTAACCCATGAAGGGTGTGATGAGGTTTGGAAAGAAGGGCAAGTTGATCCCCAGGTATATCGAACCCTTTGAGATTCTTGAGAGAGTGGGTGAGGTGGCCTACAAGCTCACATTGCCACCTAGTTTATCAGCAGTCCATCCGATGTTCCATGTGTACATGCTCCGGAAGTATCACAGTAATTTGTCCCATGTGTTAGATTTCAGCTCAGTCCAATTGGACTAGGATATGACTTATGAGGAGGAGCCGATGGCTATTCTAGCCCGGCAGGTCCGCCAGTTGAGGTCTAAGAGTTATCCTTCAGTTCGAGTGCAGTGGAGAGGTCAGCAATTCGAGGCAGCCACGTGGGAGTCTGATTCAAACATGCGAAGTAGATATCCACACCTTTTCACCACTCCAGGTACCTTTCTATGTCCGTTCAAGGACGAACGTTTGTTTTAGAGGTGGAGAATGTGATGACCAGATAGGTCATTTATAGTTTTACCCTTTATTTTTGTGTTCTGAGACCTCGAATAGCTACGTTTAACCTTTCTCGATTTGCGTACAAAGTCCGTGTCCTTTTTGTGGAAGGTTTTTATGAGAAAATTGATAAAAATGTGAAATCGTGCCTTAAACTCATTTGAGTTAACTACGATCAACCTTTTATGTAAACGGACCCGGATCAGTGTTTTGACGGTCCTGGTGGATCCGTATCGTGATTTGGGACTTGGGCGTATGCCCCGAATCGAATTCAGAAGTCTCGAACTTGAATTAACGCAATTTATTGAAAACTAGCAATTTAAAGGTTTAAAGGACTCATAAGTTTGACTGTAAGTTGACTTTGTTATTACCAAGTTCGGATTTAGATTCTGGAACGTGGTATAAGTTCATTATAGTATATATGACTTGTCTGCAAAATTTGATGCAAAACAAAGTTGATTTGATGTGATTCAGACATCCGGTTGAGCAATTTCATGTTCTTAAGTGTCATTGAAATTTCATTCATTTTGGTGTCCCATTCATAGTTCTAGGTGTTATTTTGGTATGTTAATCGTGCGAGAGAGTTCGTATGATGTTATTACACTTTTTTGCATGTTTAGTTTGGATCTCAAGGGGCACGGGTGAGTTTCGGATAGGCTATAGAGTGATTTTGGACTTAGAAGAATAGCTGATACATGTTTGTTTCTGGTGTTGGACTACAGATCTCGCATCTGCGAGGTCTGGCTCGCAACTGCGGACCTCGCTTTTGCGAACAATGAGTCGCATTTGCGAGCATGGGCTAGGTTAGGAAGAGTTCGCATTTGCGAAAAATTCTTCGCATTTGCTGACTCTGTATCTACGCAATTGCGAAGGTTTTGGTCGCAATTGTGACCACTGACTGACTTGGTAACGCTTCGCTTTTGCGAAACACATTTGCGGATAGCCTTGGTTCATATTTGCGACGAAAACAGGCTCAGTAACTTTTTTGCATTTGCGAAGGGTTGATCGCTTTTGCGATCATCGCAATTGCGAACTATGTGTCGCAATTGTGATAACTGTAGCTGGGTAAAAGAGGGGGGAAATGGGAATTAGTTCATTTCTTTCAAACTCTCAACCCTAAACTTCCTAGAGGCGATTTTGCCAAGAGATTGTCTTTCCGAATTCATTGGTAAGTGACTTTAATCTACTTCTTTTCAATTACCCATTATATTTCATAAGTTTTCAACATCAAATCTAGAATTTTCACGGTAGAAAATTAGGAATTTGGGAAGAATTGAGATTTTTCTAAATTTGAGATTTAGACCTCAAATTGAGGTAGGATTTTGAAACTAATTACATACTCAGGCTCGAGGGTGAATGGTTAAATGGGTTTTGATCTAAACCTCTGGTTTTGACCAAGCAAACCCGGGGATTGACTTTTATTGACGTTTTGGAAAAAGAGTAAAGATCTTAACTTTATGTCTTGTAATTGATTTTTCTAGCGTTATTTGATGTTATTGAGTCGATTTTGGTTAGATTCGATTGGTTTGGAGGCATATTTTAGAGGAAAGGCCCCGGTAGAGCTTTGATTTGCTTGCGGAGCGAGGTAAGTATTGGGTCTAACCTTGATTTGAGGGAATAGGAACCCTTGAGCTATGTGCTATGTGAATTTCATGTGTAGCGGCGTATGTGCGAGGTGACGAGTGTATATACGCCATCAATTACTTGTTTTCATATTTTTTCCGTATTTCATTAATTATTTTATTCCATGTCTTAATTGTTACATGCTTTAATTGCTTCCTACGCCTTAACTTGCTACTTTTCACTTAATTCTCTTATATTAACATGTTCGTTCCTTCCATGCTTCCATGATTAATTGCTACTAGCCTTAATTGCTTTGTGTACACTTTAAGTGTCATACATTTGATTTATCTTATTTCTTTGTATTAATTGTAGCATTACTTGATTTGGTACGAGGTTCATTTATGGCTTTGCTTTCAAATTCTTTATTCGTAGAGATTCTTGTGAATTGAATTGCGGAATTTATTACATTTATTGATTTTTGTTTATGGATCGGGTTGCATGCCACAACAGTTGGAATAAAGGAGGATTGATATTGATATGGTGGGATCGGGTTGCATGCCGCAACAGGTGGAATAAGGGAGGATTGATATGGTGAAATAAGGGAGGATTACGATATTGATTCTGATTATATGGTGGGATCGGGTTGCGCACCGCAACGGATTTTACTTGTTATTATTGATATTGATATGGTGAAATAAGAGAGGATCGTGTTTGTACGGTGGGATCGGGTTGTACGACGCAACGGATTGTGTGTTTTGTATTCCTTGTTGTATTGTGTTGACTTCGGTGCTTTGGTACGAGATTCTGAGGATTGGTATTTATGGTGTCACTGATTTTGGGGATTGAGTTTATTTTCATAAGTTAGTTGCCTTACTTTTTCTGCATTTCTTTCATGTTATCATTATTATACTGCGTGCAGGTTATTGTAAGTAACCCGCCTTAGTCTCGTCACTACTTCGTCGAGGTTAGGCTCGACACTTACATAGTACATGAGGTCGGCTGTACTCATACTACACTCTGCACTTCTTGTGCAGATTTTGGAGTTGGTCCCAGCGGCCGTCAGTAGATTGCTCTTGATTATCATTTAATTTGAACTGTTAAAAATGGATAAAAATTATTCTAATATTGACTTGCCTGGCAAGTAAAATATTAGGTATCATCACGGTCCCGGGGGTGGAAATTCCGGATCGTGACGCCATGATTTCACAAGAAAGTTCTTTACGTGATTTAGGTCTACAAAGTGTATATAGAAAAAATCATATTAATAATTTCAAACTTCTCTACTTCTATACTTCCAAATCTTAATCCAATAGCATAAAAAAATAAAAGGGAAGAATAAAAATATTATTATAAAATTATAGTAATATAAGCCAAGAAATATAGATACAACTTTTCTTCTATCAAGTTGTATTCAAGTCTATCTTATTGATGTCTTTTGTAGAATTAGAAATACCGTATATATAGTGTAGAATTTACTTGTAAGTTACAAGATATTAAATGAATGTAATAAACATATTCATGTATATCTAAAATGGTTCATGGATGAGTTGTTGGACATTCACAAATTCAATGTATTCATAACACTCCTCCTTGAATGTCCATAGATAATGTGACTCGTGAAAACCTTACTAGAAAAATTCAATGGGAAAAAGCCTAGTGAAGGAAAACGAGTACACATATCTTGTAATACGCATTGAGTGTTGCCTCATTAAAAACCTTACCAGAAAAACCCAATTGGGACAAAACCTTGGTTAAGGGAAAAAGAGTACATCGTGTATTATACTCCCCCTGATGAAAGCTTTATTTGATATCTCGGAGACGACGCATTCCAATCCTATGTCTCAGCTTCTCAAATGTTGATGTTGTCAATGCCTTAGTGAATAAATCTGCTAGATTGTTACTTGAACGGATTTGTTGAGCATCTATCTCACCATTTTGCTGAAGATCGTGTGTGAAAAAGAACTTTGGTAAAATGTGCTTTGTTTTGTCTCCTTTGATATATCCTCCTTTAAGTTGAGCTATGCAAGCAGCATTGTCTTCATACAATATCGTTGGAATCTTCGTTTTTAAAGAAAGACCACACAATTGTTGAATATGTTGAGTCATTGATCTCAACCATACACATTCTCGGCTAGCTTCATGAATAGCTATTATCTTTGCATGATTGGAAGATGTAGCAGCTAAAGTTTATTTTGTTGAACGCCATGAAATAGCTATACCCCCACAAGTAAATAGATAGTCTATTTGAGATCGGGCTTTATGTGGGTCAGACAAATAACCTGCATCTGCATAACCAATCAACTGTGAATCGGATTCATAAGAATAAAATAATCCCATATCAATAGTCCCACGGATGTATCTAAAAATATGTTTAACACCATTCCAGTGTCTTGTTGTTGGAAAGGAACTAAATCTTGCTAATAAACTTACTGCAAAAGTTATATCTGGTCGAGTATTATTTGCAAGAAATATTAGTTCCCCAATTGCACTAAGATATGGAGTTTCATCATCAAGAAGCTCTCCATCATTTTCATCAGGTCGAAATGGATCTTTATTTGTATCAAGTGATCTCACAACCATCGGGGTACTCAATGGATGTGTTTTATCCATATAAAAATGCTTTAGGATCTTTTCGGTATAAGTTGATTGATGGACAAAAAGTTCATCTTTTCATATGCTCAATTTGTAGACCAAGACAAAAATTTTATCTTTCCAAGATCTTTCATTTCAAACTCTTTCTTCAAACAGTCTACTGCTTTGGGAAGTTTCCCAGGAGTTTCAATGATATTTAGATCATCAAGATACACAACGATTATAACAAATTCAGATCCAGACCTTCTTATAAATACACAAGAACAAATTGGATCATTCTTATACCCTTCTTTCAGCAAATACTCACTCAGGCGATTATACCAAATTTGCCCTGATTGTTTCAATCTATATAAGGAGTTTTTAAGCTTTATTGAATAAGTTTCTCGAAAACTTTTATTAGTTTCAAGAACTTTGAGCCCTTTAGGGATTTTCATATAAATTTTGTTGTCTAATGTGCTATACAAATAGGCCGTGACAACATCCATTAGACGCATATCAAGTTTTTCATGGACTGCCAAATTTATAAGATACCTGAAAGTGATTGGATCCACCACAGGAGAATATGTCTCCATATAATCAATGCCAGGTCTTTACGAAAATTCTTATGCCACAAGTCGTGCTTTATATCTAACGACTTCATTTTTATCATTTCGTTTTCGCACTAAAACCCATTTGTATCCCACTGGCTTTATTCCTTCAGGAGTTCGGACTATACGTCTGAATACTTCACGTTTTTCAAGTGACGCTAATTCTTCCTGGATAGCGTATTTCTATTTTTGCCAATCATTTCTCTGTTTACATTCATCGACAGATCTTGGTTCGAGATCCTCATCTTGTTGCATTATTTCAACAGCAACATTATAAGCAAAACTGTTGTCGATAATAATATTATTTCGGTTTCACCTTTTTGCCGTAGTGACATAACTTATTGAGATCTCTTCATTCTTATTATTTTCAGGTACCTGGACCTCCTCTGAGGTCTTATCATTTGTTATGTCACAGGGCTCTTTTTGATCAATTACCTCCATATTATGATCTCCTAGATCATTTGCTCATTTTCGCTTTCGAGGATTTTTATCTTTGGAACCAATTGGTCTACCACGTTTCAAGCATGGCTTAGACTCATTTGCATTTATAGATTGTCCAACCGGGACATAAATTCGAATATGAGCATTAGCAGCTGGAATATGTGACTTAGTCACCCTTGGTAGGTTAGTGAATGCATCAGGTAGTTGATTTGCAATATTTTGCAAATAAATTATCTTTTGAACCTCGTGTTCACATTGATTTGTTTGAAAATCTAAATGAGATAGTGATAATGCATTCCAATCTATCTCCTTTTGCAACTGCTTATTTTCTCCCCCTAATATTGGGTATACTGATTCATCAAAATGACAATCAGCAAATCTTGCCGTAAATAAATCTCCAGTTATAGGTTCCAAATATTTTATAATAGAAGGAGATTCATACCCAACATATATCCCCAATTGTCTTTGGGGTCCCATCTTTGTGCGTTGTGGTGGAGCAATTGGAATATATACTGCACATCCAAATATTCTAAGATGGAAAATATTTGGCTCCTGACCAAAAGCCAATTGTATTGGGAAGACTTTATGATAACTTGTGGGTCTGATCCATACAAGAGCTGCTGCGTGCAAAATAGCATGGTCCCATGCCGAAATGGGAAGTTTTGTTCTCATAAGCATTGGTCTAGCAATTAATTGGAGGTGTTTGATCAATGATTCCGCTAGACCATTTTGAGTATGAACATGAGCAATTGGATGCTCAATTGTTATCCCAGTTGATATGCAATAATCATTAAAGGCCTGGGACGTAAATTCACTAGTATTATCAAGACGAAGTGTCTTAATTGCATAATCTGAAAATTGTGCTCTTAATCTTATTAATTGAGTTAGTAACCTCGCAGAGGCCAAATTGCGGGTTGATAATAAGCACACATGTGACCATCTTGTAGATGCATCTATCAAAACCATATAATATCTTAATGGTCCACATGGAGGGTGTATGAGCCCACATATATCACCCGGTATACGTTCCAAAAATGTAGGAGATTCAACTCCAACTTTAATTACATATGGTCTAATAATCAGTTTTCCTTGAGAACATGCAGCACAAGAGAATTTTTTAGTTTGAAGAATCTTCTGGTTCTTCAATGAATGACCATGTAAATTCTCAATTATTTTGCACATCATATTATATCCGGGATGGCATAACCGGTCATGCCAAATAATAAAATCATTAGTAAACTCCTTGTTTACTATGGCATGTGATTTAACTACACTAATATTAGTGTAGTATAATCTGGATGAAAATGCGGGAAGCTTTTCAAGCACATACTTCTTTTCCGCTTTTATTGTAATAATATAAAGGTATTCAACCTTTCCTTCATTGGTGGTTTTAATATGATATCTATTTTGGCGAATATCTTTGAAACTCAACAAGTTTCTTTGAGACTTACCACAATATAATGCATCATTAACAGCCAATATAGTTCCTCCTGGTAGTAATACAGTCGCTCTTCTAGAGCCCTCAATTAATTTTGTACTACCAGATATTGTTATGATATTGGCTTCTTTCATAATTAAATAAGAGAAATATCTCTTATCTTTTAATATAGTGTGGGTCGTAACACTATCCAGAAGACATATTTCTTCTTTATTATTCATACGCCCAACTGAAAACTGGGAAGTTTTCATATTCTTCAAGAAGAAGAAAAAAACATCATAAGTAATATTGAAAAATTTAAGAATAAAAGAAACTACATTTATGAAATTAAATACTGACAACATAAAAAGTTTTATTCAAAATATGAACTTCATAAAAATAAATACATTTATTCTTATAAGTTTTTCCAATAATAAGTCTTCAGTTATGATGCTCAAAGAAGTCTTCAGATTCTAAATGAGTAATATTTGTAAGGCCTTCAAAAATATCATCTTTATAGACAAGGTTTGCTTCAACTTTATCATGATTATTCATAGGGCCCGCCTCAACATCATTTTGAAAAGTCAAGTGAATATCAACTTTATTTTGTTTCCCTTTTAGAGATGCTTGATAAAGTTTGACAAAATGTTTAGGTGTACGACAAATTCGTGCCCAATGGTTTTTCATACCACATCGGTGGCAAACATTACCTTTGCTTTTTGAAGGATTATTCTGAGAACCCTTATTGTTCTCTTGTTTATAACGACCACCACCATGGCGATTATTATTTCGCCCCTTGCCACGCCCACGTATATTTATACGGCCACGATAATTATTTTGTCTTTTTTCAGACTTTGGATCTATCATTCCCAGATTCGCTTTTGGAAATAGAGCTGATCCAGTGGGGCGGGCTTCATGATTTTTTATTAAAAGGGCATTATGTTGTTCAGCCACCAAAAGACATGAAATTAACTCAGAATATTTCTTAAAGCCCTTTTTACGGTATTGCTGCTGTAAAACCATATTTGAGGCATGAAAAGAAGAAAGAGTCTTTTCCAGCATGTACTCATTATTCATAGGTTCCCCACATAATTTTAGTTGTGAAATTATTCTATATACAGCAGAATTATATTCACTTATGGTCTTATAATCTTGTAGCAGTAAGTGCATCCACTCACGACGAGCTCTTGGTAATACCGCGGTCTTTAGATGGTCATATCGTTCATTCAAACTAGCCCATAATTGAAATGGATCTTTCAAGATTAAATATTCACTTTTTAACCCTTCATCAAGATGATGGTGAAGGAAAATCATGGCTTTCGCCTTATCCTGGCTTGATGCTTCATTTCCTTCTTTAATAGTGTCACCAAGACCTTTAGCGTCAAGGTGAATTTCAGCATCAAGTACCCATGGCAAATAGTTATTCCCAGAGATGTCAAGTGTCATAAATTCAAGCTTTGACAAATTCGACATAGTGAAAACTATTATAGAAATAAGTGAATTAGAATGACAAGAATTATTATAAATTCAGTGCAGTACATAATCGTGTACTAATATCGTGTGTACAAGCTTGTAAAAATAAAAAGTAATTACATGCAATGCAATGTTACTATATCATGCTTGACTTTAAATTAGCACACAATCATTACCCTATGTATACATGAGAAGCCAAATACGTTTACTCAATAGACAATAATCAGAGAGTTACAAAATTAAAGTAAGTATATCATATTCCGACACTTATTATATCTCTCAATAGTGTAGTTAGGCATAAATCTTAATGATATCACTATTTCTAATTTCCAGGAAAAGACACGTCAATATCTAATTGATAGTTTTCAAAGTTCATATTTCTAACCAAATAATAACTCTAATATAGACAGGAAATATTCCTTACTCTATATGATTATCTACCATATTAAATGGAACTCGTTCAAAAGCATAATATCACAAGGTTCTTTTAATATCATGGCAAAGAATTGATAGCATACTGTTCTATTTCATAAAAGTAAACTTAGAACTAGACATACCGGCATGACAATGTAAAATTAAAGCTTACTCTTTAGGAAGAAGATAAAACCCGGACGAAGCAGATAACTTCAATTGGTTAGAGACTGGTGCTGATAACGTATTATAAAATTATAGTAATATAAGCCAAGAAATATAGATAAAACTTTTCTTCTATCAAGTTGTATTCAAGTCTATCTTATTGATGTCTTTTGTAGAATTAGAAATACCGTATATATATAGTGTACAATTTAGTTGAGAGTTACAAGATATTAAATGAATGTAATAAACATATTCGTGTATATCTAAAATGGTTCATGGATGAGTTGTTGGACATTCACAAATTCAATGTATTCATAACAAATATTAAAATTTCTCGTCGTTTACTTTCTCACTATATTTCTCTCAAAGTTGCTGCTTCGTTACGAAGAGGAACGGCCCATAACCATCAGCAGATTTTTGCCCAATTATAAAGTAGGTGGGCTGAACGATTGAGCGGTGGGAAACTAATGTGACCACTGGGATGCTGAAAACTTTAGCTGACTTGAACTATTTTAAGATTTAATTCAAATCTATTTTGTTCCATATGCAGAGAATCAAACTGAAGAGTACAAAATTTTCATTTGATTGTGATATGACATCAACAACATTTTCAATGCCATATCCTATGTTTGGTCAATCAAACTAACCAAATCTCCCTGTACTCCCTCACCTTTTTTATTCACTTCTTTTAAAAATATATATATATAAATTTTCAAGTACATGTATAAGAAAAATTGTGTGAACGACTCAAAAATTAAGCTGTCAATGGAACCATTTTTATTTATTTTTGTTTAGCAACACATCCTCTGAGGGAACCTTGGAGCAACGGTAAAATTGTCTTCGTGTGATCTATAAGTCGCGCGTTTGAGTCGTGGAATCAGCCACTAATGCTTGCATCAGGGTAGGCTGCCTACATCACACCAATCTACATCACACCATTAGAGTGTGGTCCTTCCCCGAACCTTGCATGAATACGGGATACTTCGTGCACCGATTTCTCCCTTTTTTTGCAATGCGTCCTTTCGTGCAAAATAACTCTATTTTTTGGGGTCAAACACGTATAAAGTTTTTATTGATAGATAGTCGAGAGACTCGAACCGAGGATCTCACATTGAATCATATGAACCGGTTAGTCTAAAAGTCTATTAACTGTTCAAAAGAGATACATGTAAAAATAAACAAAGGGGTGAGAGGCGGAGTTTTGCAACTGGTGTTACGTGGTCATAAGTCTCTTACTACATTAAGGAAACCAACATCAGCAATAAGCATAAGCTGATTATTATAATTATAATTAATCTAACATTATTGGAAGAATTTAAACGGAGCTTCCATTTAATACAAAAACAAGTAGGACAGTATCTTCGCATGTTTGTCCCGCTATGATATGCTGAAAATTTATTTGTCACTTAAAACGTAGCATCATGATCCCACAATTTTTAAACAATTGTATGGTCGACACTTTCTGCAATATTTCCATATTTTAAAGATAATATAGGTTTAAATTCTCCTTAAAAGAAGGATTGCTAATTATTTCTTTATCATTTTCCCTAGAATTTGGTAACTTTGTACTTGTCTTTGATATGTATTCATTATTTGATTTGAAATATATTTTCGTAGATTGCGTTTTTAACTTTTCCAAATTGTGGGTTCTACATAATCTGAACAGAAAAAAAAAAAAAAAAAAAAAAAAAG
>AWOL01S0009443.1:122311-134424 GCA_000715115.1 Nicotiana otophora | reverse complement strand
AAAAAAAAAAAAAAAAAAAGGTCTCCCTTACGATTATTTATTTAATTATAGGAATGTCGTCACTTAATTTGGATTTGGCATATAATAGCTGGATTTAATATGAGATTACCATGAACGAAGTGGCCTTATTCGAATCTTGTGGAGCCTTTAATTTGAAATTCAACTTTTGTTGTTGTGTCCACCTTTAATTCGAATGGCAAGGTCATCTGCTACTGATACGCACATGAAACTAAAGGCTAATTAGTGACAGTGTAATCTAATAAAATTATGTCACCCATTTTAGGCCAAGCATAACAATTCGATTGACTTCTAATGTAGGACAATATTAATAAAACAAATATATAGGTATTTCAAACTCATGGTCCTGAGACAAAATTGTAGTTACTATAAGAACAATTTTGTGAAAGAAATTAGTAAGGAGGTACGTTGAGAATGGAAGCTTCGTATTTAATTTATAGAAGAGAATGGAAAAGGAGCTGCTGCAAAGGACAATTTGACTGTAGCTACTGCAAGCATAAGATTTAAAACGTTTACAATATTTTCAAGTTGAAAATCCAAGTGAATGTAGAGGCTATTGGAAATTGTTAACTATATGGTCTTCAATCATTTGAAGGAACAAAATAAACGGTGCGGAAAAGGGTCTGATTTGCCCTTCTACTATCAAAAATAGGCCTTATTTATCCTCCGTTTAAATTTTTTATCAAATATGTCCCTACCGTTGTACATTAGGTATATATATCCCTTACACGTTAAAAATACCCTCCCAACTTTTAAAAGTCATGTGGCATCTCCTTATTGGATCAACTGACCCGCCCCATTTTTTATTTCAAACCCACCAGATCGAACCTCTTAAACTACACCCATCATTAAAAATCCTTTTTTTTCATCTCACTATCTCCTTCTCTCTCTATCTCTTCTCTAACATAAAGAGAGTAAAATCTAGGATTTACTCTGAGAAAAACAAATCGTCAATTGTAAAATCTTTCTCTGCCACTTGCTTTCTTCTTAAATTCATACATTGGGTTGTGAAGGTTTTCCACCATATCGAATTTTGTCATGTCAGAAAGTAGTTCTTCATCAAGGAGGAGGTGCCATTGTGGGAAAATTGCCAACCACTTCACTTCAACGACTACATATAATCCTGGAAGGAGATTCTTTAAGTGTCCTAAACCTGATGTGTGTATTATTTCTTTATTCTATTTCCATTTGATTTTTTCGATAATTTAATTCCCCCCCCGATCTTTTTGATAATTTAAACAGTGAAGTGTTGTAGTGACATTTTAATATTATTCTCTATATTTTCTAGTGAATGTGTTGCTTTGTTGCAAATTTCTAAGTAGACAAGGAACCATGATTTTCTTTTCATGTGCCGCTTTCTATATGATAAATTTAAATAGTGTTTAGATAAAGTATGGTAATTGATACTAGCATTTATCAAAAGAGCATAACAGTATGACAAATAAGAAGGAATTCTATCTTTAACAAACTTCAACTAAAATCAGTTTTATGGACTGTTGGATGCATAACTGCATATTGCTTAGCCTAGCAAACTTGAGAATTCAGTTTGATAGACTGTTGGATGCAAAATTATAACCCCCAAAAACTTACAGACTCTTGGTCATAATACGACCTCCAATTTACCACTAAATTAAACAAAAAAATAGTAATAGCAATTTTTCCCTCCCATGTGAATCTGCATGGTGAGTAAGGAAGATTTGATGGAACACTTAAACTATTATGATCACCTTTGAATGTAATTATCTTTGATCCTAAAGGCTGTGATGGTTGTTGTCTCTGTTGAAGCATTGTTTTTTCCTCTGACACAACCATAGACCTTATAGCTGGTTCTATTTCGGGGTCTGGATACTCAAAAGCAGGAAATGAACTGCTTGAAGTCTCACTATAGACGCTCGGTGTAAGCATGAAAACCAACTCTGGGCCTTGACTTGCTTGACTACATTGGGGTGCAGTAAGGTAGATATCTTCAAGTGGATGTTGCCCCACTTCTTCATATTCATCGAGCAGTTTTTGCCTTTTGTCCTTATTGGGTGGCTATTAAACAAGTTAGAGAAGTTAGTTAAATTCATTAGTGAGTGAATGAAATTACTAAATTAATTCTTACCTTGTCACATCCCCTAGCATTATGCTTTGTCTCTCCACAGTTGTTGCATGTCATAACTCTTCCCTTCCTAAAAACTCCCCATTCACCCTGCCTCTTGATTGCTTCATCTTTTTGCTTTGTTCTCTTGATTTTTGGCCTCCCAACCAACTTGACTAACTCGGGTGGTTTCATTGCTTGAGATTCATCCACTTTCCAAAAATTTTCACCCCTGACTGATTGTAGTTTGTGTTTATAAGTAAGCATTTGCTATATCACCAATTTATTTCCTTCAAAAGATCCATTTTCTTGTATTGAATGGCTTTAATTGCATGGGGCATGGAATTTCAGTGAGATCCCATCCCCTACATGTGCATCTCTTCATAGCCATATTGACATTGTGCCTATCTCTCTCTTCTGTGACTTCATATCCAAATTCACCATTGGAGTTAGTAACACATTTATTAGCTTAAACCCCATTTTAAGAGCATGGAAGCAAATATAGATTCTTAAGAATCTTCTAATACCTTGAGCAAGTGCATCCTTTACAAATTAATAACCACATCACTCCCTGTATTACTGTCTCTTAGTTCATTGGCATATGCCTCAATTTTATTGTAGCCATATGTAAAACCACCTTTTAGTTTCTCTAAAATCAGTCTTTTAGCCCTCTTACACTTTTCATAACTGACATTTGTATTAAACATAGTTTTGATATCTGCTCTCATCTCTTTAATCTTATACATAGGATTATATTGTAACTTTTTCTTGAAGTAATGTGCAATTATATGATAATCAACCCTACTATTATCAAATGCTTCATCACAAGTATGCACTAATCTTAATATCTTTATCCTAACCCCCGGAAGGTTTCCATCCCCAGAAATGAGAACAACAAAAGGGCAGTCAAAAATACATTTGTACCTTAATCTTTCTTTATCACTTTTTTCTTGTTGTAAATCCTTTTTGTTTGCTAGGGTATAGAAGTTAATATATTTTCTAGCTTCAGGTATATCCTTGAAGCTCATACCCTTATACAATTCCTTGTAATTTTACAGACCAATATCAATTTCTCTATTTTCTTTTACATGCAATTTTCTCTGAATCATACCATATCTCATCACTCCCACTGTCATTGTCACTCTCACTCTCACTACAATCTGTACCAACGTCAATTAGTGATGGGTGTGAATCAGAATAATGGACAATATTAGGAACATTCACAAACAAATCAGATTCATCCATCAAAGTCATCTTTAATATCTTGAAAAAGTAATAAAATAAATTAGGATGGTCAATAATATATGGCAATAAAACTGCCACTAGACAACAACCTAACAAACTAAGACAATCATTTGAGATAACTCTTAAAGCAAAGATGGTCCTTAAACAATAAACCCTAAAAACAACCAAGATCACAGCAAATCAAAGCAGCAAAAATACATATAAGAGCTAAAATAAATAATTACTTGAAGAAAGCAATCCCCTTTTAACATAGTTGAAGGAGATAGTGAGACGAAAAAAAAGGTTTTTTACTGGTGGGTGTAGTTTAAGAGGTTGGATCGGGTAGGTTTGAAATTAAAAAAAAGGGGCGGGTCAGTTGATCCAATAAGGAGATGCCACGTGGCTTTTAAAAGTTGAAAGAGTGTTTTTAACGTGTAAGGGATATATATGCACCTAATGTATAACGGTAGGGACATATTTGATAAACAATTTAAACGGAGGATAAATAAGGCTTATTTTTATAGTAGAAGGGCAAATCAGACTCTTTTCCGTAAACGGTGTGAATAACAATTCTACTGCTTTATTTTTTTTTAGTTTTAAAATTCAAATGTTCAGCAGATCCAACCCGGTAGTTTCAACTCAAATCGTATATTTATATTAAGAAATTTATTTAATATATGTAAATAATATATTCGAACCCAGTAACTTATTATGTTCTAGATTCCAAAACTCATATACTCAAAATCTGGACTCTGCATATAGATTCAAGGCGGCGCGTTGTTGGTTCAACAAGCTATTTTTATGATATAGTACGAAATTTCATAACAACTGTTTGAGCATGTTTAAAAGGAATTGTAGAAATATTTAATTTTCCATTATTCTATAAAAGTATCCAAAGGACTAGGGAGTCTAATGAACGGGATAATTCACTCGTCGTTTTAAGATTTTGGATTGAAGGTTATTTTCCTCACATAATAATTTAACCAACTATATATCTGTAATCTCTTAAGACAGGTTTATAAGCAGGGGCGGATTTAGGGCGGCTGAATGGTATTCACTTGAACCTCTTTCGTCGGAAATATTACACTGTATATATAAGGTAAAATCTGGTTTGTACCTCTATATAGTATATTGGGATTTGTTTTGTTCCTATACAATATCTTAAACTTTATTACCAAAATTGTTCTAATTTTATATATTACTCGCTCTAAACAAGGATTACTTACAAATTATATGCATTCCACCTTAAAAAGCTCTCAATCCATTATTAATGCCTTCAATCAAGGGATTTAGTTACACCATTTTCCTTTTTTCTCTCATCTTCAGATCGAACTTATATTTAGGGATTTCTTTTTAATAATTATTTCGTGATACATTCGTCAAAGCCATGAGATACTGCTGAAGTTGTCATCTTTCTTTTTTTGGGTCTTGATTTTATGTTTTGGCAGGGTTTCTTTTTAATCAAACTGTCTCCTTTTATTAAAATTTGGCATAGAGTAAAATTGAGGGGTTAAACCCCCTGGTTACATCTGAGAGATTATCAAAGTAATATCTATCTCCTTTGTCTATACCTATTAACGTGTAAACAAAAGCTATAGCTAAACACTCATGGTGGTTCGAACTAAATCTATGCCGCCTTCAATTGTCTTATTTTGAATGAATCCATCTCCCACCTATCCAGTTGAGTGAGACCTCTAGCCAGCCGTGGGAGTATTTCATACCTTGTGTACGTGATATGTTATTTTTGTCTCACGACCTAAAATCCAACTAGTCGTGATGACACCTAACCCAACCTGTTAGGTAAACCAACTATTCACTATCCAATTTCAATAAAATTTAACAAGACAATTATTAAAGAAAATATACAAAACCATTACATTTTTTCAAGAACTTCTAGTACAAATCAGATGATGAAATCATTGATATATTCATGTATATTAACCAAATTCAAGTTAGAATCATTTACCCAATGAATTTCTTGAAAAACCCACGAAAACTCGCCACAAACCGAGCTCATTAGGTCTAAAATATGATATAATACCCTAAATCCCGTTTATATATTGCACCTCTAATCTCCCACTTAGCGGTCAGCGAAATTCCAAGCGCGGCCGCGCCCCAGGTCCCGCGGTCGCGAAAAGATGGTGCGGCAGCTAAATTCTTGGGGCTGCACTGCCAGGCTTTAGTATTTTGGCCATAACTTTCTCTACAGATGTTTACATGATGACTACTTTACTTTTCTGAAAACTAGACACGAAGGACTACAACTTTCGTTTTTAAATGATCTCAATATTCCTTGTATATCAAAAGATATAGGCTTCCGAAGTCGGACAAGCGGATCTGCACAACTTCCTGGAGCACGGTCGCGGACAGAATGGCGCAGTCCGCGAAAATTTGAGCGCGGCCACGAAATTCTGCTGTTGTCCGTGTCCCTCCTTCGCCTCAGCACCCAAAAATGCGCGGTCTGTGTCCCTCCTTCGCTTCAGCGCCCAAAATTGCGCGGTCCGCATCCCCGAAAGTGCCAGAACAATATTAGAGTGCCGAAATATCCGGACTCACTCAAAACTCATCCCGAAACTCATCCAGAACCTCCCGTACACAAACCATATATGAATTTCAATCATACAATATGCTACGGACATGCTCGCGCACTCAAAATATTGAAAAGAGGTCATCTTGACCCGATATTGACCATGGCCAAACTCCCAAATTTCTTAACTTTATAAATCTCTCGACCAATGACCCAAAAATACACCCAAGCCCCTCGGGACCTCAACCAAATATACCAAACACGTTCCATAACATAACACGGACCTACTCGAGGCCTAAAATCACATTAAATAACACTAAAATCACGAATCACACCTCAATTCAAGCCTAATGAACTTTGAACTTTCAATTCTATATCTTGTGCCGAAATACATCAAATCAATCCGGAATGACTTCAAATTTTGCACACAAGTCATAAATGCCATAACGAAACTATTCAAATTTTCAGAATCTGATTCCGACCTCGATATCAAAAGGTCAACTCTCAGTCAAACTTTCCAAAATTCAACTTTCAGTATTTCATGCCTAATTCCACTACGGACCTCCAAATAATTTTCCGTACACGCTCCTAAGTCTAAAATCACTATACGGAGTTATTGAAATCATCATCATTAAATTTCGAGGTCGTTAACACATAAGTCAATATCCGGTCAACTATTTCAACTTAAGCTTCCAACATGAAAATTCATTCTTCCAAGCTAACTCTGAAATACCTTAAAACCAAAACCAACAATTCACACAATTCATAATACCTCGTAGGAAGTTATTGGAGACTTCAAATAGTTGGAAGGAGCGTAAATGCTCAAAACGACCAGTCGGGTCGTTACATTTTGGTAGTTAATATGTTCGATTAAATCATTAACCATAATATTATGCTACCCAATTAATTTCTTACACAAAATTCAAATATCACATAAAACTCAGTTTCTTTGAAGTGCGACGATGACGCTTTTAATGTGAAACTCAAAATTTCTCCACCCAAATCATTTAGTTCCTATCAATATTTAAGTTTTTCCGTTCAAACAAATATGAATCAGTGCACATGTGTCGATTTGAAATTCATTCTCTACTTTTCTTTCCTTAATAAATCAACTGAGAAAAGAACAATGTATGGTACATCAACATACAAATTAAAAATAAATTTCGTATGAATTTAATGCAAATTTGAATATCTACAACAACATACATAGTAAAAATAAATTTCATACAACTAATTATATATTATACAACTTATTTATAACTTATCTATAACTTTCATATATTATTTCTACCTAGTTAAATACAACTACAATATCATATAATTTAAATATAATTTTCATACAAATTTTATACAATATGTCTTTTGTATATTTTGTATTTGATTTGTATATATTTTGTATGTGGTGTGTGCTTCTTCCTCTCTAAAATTCTAATCAAAACTTACTCTCTTAATACAATTTTGATACATATCAATAATTTTATGTAAAAAGATAGTATCGATAACTTAAATACAAATTTTATACAATATGTCTTTTGTATATTTTGTATTTGATTTGTATATATTTTGTATGTGGTGTGTGCTTCTTCCTCTCTAAAATTCTAATCAAAACTTACTCTCTTAATACAATTTTGATACATATCAATAATTTTATGTAAAAAGATAGTATCGATAACTTAAATACAAATTTTATACAATATGTCTTTTGTATATTTTGTATTTGATTTGTATATATTTTGTATGTGGTGTGTGCTTCTTCCTCTCTAAAATTCTAATCAAAACTTACTCTCTTAATACAATTTTGATACATATCAATAATTTTATGTAAAAAGATAGTATCGATAACTTAAATACAAATTTTATACAATATGTCTTTTGTATATTTTGTATTTGATTTGTATATATTTTGTATGTGGTGTGTGCTTCTTCCTCTCTAAAATTCTAATCAAAACTTACTCTCTTAATACAATTTTGATACATATCAATAATTTTATGTAAAAAGATAGTATCGATAACTTAAATACAAATTTTATACAACGACTCATACATTATACAACTATTTTTCAACTTGCATAAAACATTTAAATAAAATAAAAATATATAACTACAACAAAATACAATTTACATATAATTATAATACAACTTTACTACAATTTTGTAAATATATTGTATGTCATGTGTTCTTTTTCTTCGAGTTTCAATCTGAAATTCAGCCAAAATCAAGTCTAATCTTCACCAAACACCATTAAAATTGAGATATAAATTCCAAACAATATTCTTAGTTGTTTGCAACAACACCCAATCCAAACAAATAATGATTTTTGAAAACCCAAATTTGATTTCAAACCTTCAAAGCTTTTTAAAGGCTGTCAATGGTGGAGAGTGAAACACCTTCAAAATTTATTGATTGACAATTTTAATTTGAACACCCTGTGCAACATGAAAGGAAATTGCTAAGTCAAAACTCTCTATAGTAAAACGATTGAAAATCCATTGATGAATTCTATTAAAAATATATATAACATGAAAGGATAAAAAGTAGAGAACATCATAGGAAGAAAAATTAGGGAAAGAACAGAGAATGAGAGATAGAGAGACAGAGAGCGAGACAGAGAGAGAGTGCGCAGGAGAGAGTGACGGAGATAGAGAGCGCAGGAGAGAGGAGAACAGGGATGAGAAATAATTGATTCCTTATTCAATTCCTAATTTAAAGAGATATTCATTTAAAACTAATTTGTACAGTATATAATTGGTAAATTGTATATGACCATGTAATTAAGTTAAAACTTGATTAGAAAGGGTAATAAAATTTCATATGTAGTATAGAAAGGTTAAAATCCCTAGTATATTTTGAATCTCCTTAACACATCCCAAAAACATAGCCGACATACCACAATCTCTTTTAATTTTTTAACTTCTTTCGTATTGAACCCCTTAGCAGAAATCTTGTTCCGCCATGATATAAGGATATCGCCATGGTATAAGGATATATATAACTACTGTATTCATTACCTTTCCTTCTTGAATTGTTTAGCGGATATCTCGTCGGGCAATAGTGAAAACCCAAAAGAATATAATAATAAAGAGAAAAAAAAAGCGCAATAGTTATTCACGTGATTCCTGTTTTCCCCCGTTTACCTGCTGTTTTACAGGATAAGGTTGCTTTTTAACAAACTCCTCCATACGAAAACATGGCAGTCTCAAAATTGCAACGTTTGGGCCCATTTACAATGTCCTCTAGTCCTCACCGTTGGATGAGGGACAAGATTTAGCTACAAACAGTTTCTCAAACGAACCGTGCCAGAATAGCCGTGAAGTGACAGTGTAAAATATATTTACACAAGAAACAACTTATACAGATCGTCAAAAAAAACCTTTAAACTGTAATAGTATTAGAATGTGGATAATGAAGACAATCGACAAGTCTATAGTAAATTAAAAGGAATATTAGACTGGCAATAAACTTATATGCAATCATATCAAACTTGGATATAAGGTCGTCATTGCACTTTTCTTGAGTTAGAAGGAGTTCATTTTTTTTTTTTTAAAATGTATAGTAAATCACACAGATCTATAATGACAAAGGCAATTATGGAAATAAGAGATATATTAATTCAGTGATAAATGCTAGAAGCAATCAGTGAAAAAGGAGCAAAAGATAATGACTTAATTTAGCTTACGGAGACGCCATATATAGTGACGGCGAGGGAAATTAATAAAATCGGAAGAAAGACATTTTTCACATCGACTTGATGAAGCCAAGAATGTAGATAAGAACAGATCATATGGATAGTATTGACAACGAATTATAGCTTCAATAAAATCCACACCCTTTCTCCTTTATTACTTAATCTTTGTGCTACAAGGTGAGATTTGTAATATCGAGCTTTGTACGGTTTTATTACCTATTTATCATGTTGGGTATTCGACGGTCAAACGAATATTTTCCAACAAAAAATTCCGCTAAAGTTACATGAGATAATTGACAAGTGCAATAATTTAACTTAGAGTCAATTGGTTGGTTGCATAAAGAAATATAGTTACATATATATGTACGATTTAATTTTGAATATCTAATACACGTTTCATTTGCAGCATAAAACTTGCATCATTGATGTAATCTCTGCATAACTGTCCAATATAAAACTTTACATAGCTAATAATCATCATTACCATCATTGCAAACGAGAATGGTAATTTTGGTACAGGGTGTGGTGTACTTGAGGTCTTCCAATATAAAACTTTCCATAACTAATATATAATCTTTTCTTTTGCCTATTCCTCCTCCTCATCATCATTCATTATCTAAATTGAGAATGGTAATTTTGATACAAGCGTGGTGTACTTGAAGGTCATGTTAATATTATATTTAAAATAACAATGGTAATATTATATATTTTTATACATATGCGATGTACTTGAGGGTCAACAGGTTTTGAACAATACTCACTCTCATTTCAAGTGTATGAAATTCATTTCTTGCTAGTTTAAAAGTAAATGTACTGTAACAGTTTTTACTTTACTCAATAACCTTCAGAAAATTATTTGATTATCATAAAAGAACAGGGGAGTTAAGTTCCAAACCCAAGAGTAAAACGAATGTTAGACTAAAACGAAAACGAAATCAAATAATTGTTTACAAACTTAGCCTTATGTTTACCCTTAGATGTTAAGTTCCAAACCCAAGAGAAAATTATTTGATATCATAAAAGAACAGGGGAGTTAAGTTCCAAACCCAATAGATGTTTACCCTTATGCTTTCTCTAACAAAACTAAAACGAAACATAATACTCCTACTTTTATATAATATGGATAGAATACCCCATCCTTACACAGAGTACGTAAGCCTCGAGAACGGTATATGTAAAACTTTTTGGCACAAATCTAAATTTGCCAAACCCTTAACCGAACACTAGTAGAAACCAAAAAAAAGACATGGATGAAGTAGGGAGCAAATCCAGATTGAAACATATGAAAATCTGGTGGAAATTAAGTGTTGCTGTACTTCAATATGAGGAACAAGCACAAATAAAGTTCAATTTGACAAGCAGTTTAAAGTAAGATCTCTAGTAAAACTTTGTGTAAAAGTTGACATATACTGCATATTCAAAGCACAATAACATGGCATGTCGAGATTCCAAACAAGTACTGCTAAAGGTCTAAAAATCGAATTTCAACTTTAAAGCTTACTTGGAAGTCTCAATGCAAAAACATCTCCAAGTACTGAGAAAGGGAAACAAAAAGAAAAATAAAGGGATAAAAGATGAAACAATTTTCTGAACCAATCAAGGAGAAATCATTAACCTTTTGGTAACTTTGTATTGAAGAGGTTACGGAAATACATCAACAAGATATTATCCTTGCTTAAATGACTTGCCTCAAAACTCACATAGAAAATAGTGTCACTTCTTTTCCAAATCAATCAAGCTTCATAGATATGCATTACTACCAACTAATTTAAAATTGCGTTATAATCTAGTTTGTTAGAGAAAACAACTTACTAAATCAAGTTTAAGATAGATGTTTCCACGTAAAGAGTTACAAAGCAACGAACGTCAATAGTTTTCTTTTTCTTTCGACATGCATGTCTCCGTCTTATGCTTTTAGATGGTGCTAATAAATTTTTTTTTTTTTAAAAAAAAAAGCGTTTTTCAAATAAGTTGAGGTTATTTGGTTCAATAACTAAAAACTGATTTTGAAACCTATAAAAGGAGAAATAGTACAATTTAGAGCTATTATTGAAGATGGTATCTGGAAGCCAATTACAAGGTCATTATTAAACATATTTTTGACAAATGAAGATCATAAATATGAAGATTTTTTGTTAATTTGAGAAGATGCACTCATATAAATGGAGTTTCTTATCCTGGCATATTCAAGCCATGTACCATATGAAAAAATTTGGAGAAATTTATTTAGTTTCACCGATGTATATAAAAAAAATACAATTTTAAAAAGTTCACAGTAATCTCAAATCCATTTAATGTATTTCTATCATTTCCTTTCTTATCTTTTTCTTTAAAACAAAATTCTTGTTGATCTTGAAAACCTAAATTGTTCTTTTCCACAACCAGAAGAAAAGCAAAAGGTTTCCTCATGCTCAAAACTGAAAATAAGCAAAAGATAACGAAAGCAAATAAAGAATCCCAGAAAAAGGTGCTTTGCAGTGGCAAATAGGTCATTATCCCTTATTTAAATATAACAACGTCAACTTGTATTATACGGCAGAGAGAGATTAATTAATAGAGTAAACCCGGGAGAGGGGGG
>AWOL01S0009443.1:83954-120718 GCA_000715115.1 Nicotiana otophora | reverse complement strand
GGTGACTGATCAGGAAAGAAACTTACTGCCAAGAAAATGGCATAAAAGAGTTCATGAGAGTTGAGAGACACCAAAAAATAAAAAACCAGCAGAAATATACATACATTTAATATAATATAATGTTTTATATATAGTATAAAGCTTACGTTCCAAGTCTAAAGGGTCTTCACTTAGCCAGAAGTTGCATATGCTTATGTAAAAATTGACTCATATTTTGACAGGAATGTCAGATACAGTTTAGTGGGCACTCAACAACTCTGTTTGTCTTAGCATACAAGCATTTCCCTTATTCACTGAAGTTCTGATTTTCTATTTGTTTTATCCTCATATTATATACGTTATATATCTGTACCCCTTCTTTCTTTTGCTTCACCTATACTCTTGTCTCTCTAAGTTATATATTTTCAGTTTTGCTTTTGAACCAATTGACTAAGCATTTTTTTGTAATACCAAGAACTGAACTTTTTCTATTTGTCTTCATGCTTATAATAGAATAAGTTGTTGTTTTCTTCTCAAATCTATGTGGGTATTTTCCAAGATCAGTTCTTTACGAGTTTTTTAAGTTGTTTTGTTGAGTAAATTCCAAAAGGGACTCTTAATTTGAGGTGTTTTCTTTATTTGGCTTTAATGGATGTTTCTTGTGATCTTGAAGTGGATGTCAATGGTGAAGAAATCTTTATTGTTGATAAGGTAAATTTTCTTTCTTTTATTTTAGCTTTCTGGTTCTTCTCTTTTGTCTTTGTAAAATAAGAACAAGCTTTGCATTTGCTCTCCCTTTTTTTTTCTTTTTTTTTTTTTGTTTCTTTGTCCAAATTGTTATCTTCTCACTTATGTTATTCTGTTTTTTAGTTCTAATTCTCAGTTCTTGCCTTGTTTTCTCTATTTTCTCCACACAAAAAATTCTGTGTGCAAAATTGTAAACCCCCTCATGGCCCCATAACTGGTGTTGTGTTTGACTTGGCTTCATTTCTATCCATTTTCTGCTATTGTTAAGTTCAGAGATAGATTCTTCTTCATGTTTATTTGTTGTCTTTTAACTCTTTCTACATTATTGTCTTTAACTTTTCCTAATCATGTTTAACCAAAAATTAAATTCTGTACCTATATTACTGATAAGTGGGGCTAAGTTTGTATTACTCCAACTTACTTCTTTTTCTCCAATGTGACTTGTAAGCTCACCGCCCTTTGTTTTTGTATGTTTCCTCTCATTTATTATTGATATATTATGGGGTTTAAATGTTCTTGCCCCTTTTAAATTTGGTTCTTTCACATCTTTTTAGAGTGTGACCAAAAAGGTTGCTCTCATTTCCACTCATTACTGTGCTTTCCCTACTTTGGCTGGTACATCACAGACTTTTTTCTTCAATTCCCCTCCCAAATTTAATTCAGTATAACGACCTGTCATCATTCTTTTTGGAAATTCTTTAGATTATTCCATTAAATTTCTGCTTTTGTGTGGTTTAATTTAATGCCCTTGATAAGGTTCTTATATCCTGAAATTAGAAAGTGATTGCTGTTACAAGGTAAGATAAGTCTCTAATATGGTCCCTAAATACCTATTATACATTCTTGTTTTGTTATCTGATTGTGTTTTGTTATAAATTTGTGCAGAATGTTATATGTTCTTATTCAGGAAGAATAAATAAATTGTTTGGGAAAACGAAACGAGGGACGAAATATTTAAAGGTGATATTTCATGATTTCCCTGGTGGAGCTGAGAGCTTTGAGCTCATTACAAGATTCTGTTACAACAAAGGGAAGATTGAGATAAACCACATTAATGTTTCAACTCTATATTGTGCTGCCTGTTATATGGAAATGGAGAACTCTGTATCCGGAAACCAAAATCTATTCGAGCTAACTGAGAATTTGCTTGCGGATATAAGGTATTGGACTTGGTCTGAACTTCTTGATGCCCTAAAACAATGTCAAAATTTGATACCTGTGGCAAGTTCTTCAGGTGTAATTGATAAGTACCTCGATTCTCTTATCGGAAGAGTTGCATCTTCCTGTGAAACCAGTCCTTGTCCGTCGACTTCTTCTGCTGACAGTTCTGGATTTCGGTTGTCTTGTGATTCAAAAAGTACAGAGAGCTTTAAAAATAGCATATTTCGGGCTACATGGTGGTTTGAGGATCTAGCTGCTTTCGAGCCCTTTTTGATCGATATTTTGGTAAAGCAAATGGTATCCAGAAATCTTGATCATGGTATTCTTAGTAAGTTCCTGTTCTATTACCAAAAATCAAGATTTGCATCGGCCAAAACGATGGATGAGAAATGCAAGACGATGGAGACAGTTATCGAGATGCTTTATTTGCTAGATTTGAGCTGCATTTCCTTCAAAACCTTATTTGGAATGCTTCGAATTACTCTGAATTTGAAGATAAGCAAGTGCTCGAGGAACAAGTTAGAGAGCATGATTGGTTCCCTGTTGGATCAAGCGACTTTGGATAACCTGCTGCTCCCTTCACCGGTTGGATCAAGTTATTTATATGATGTGAATTTAGTTCTCAGGTTGTTGAAATCATTTATTAGCAAAGGGGCATGTTGTGTTCCGTTAACTCGATTGAGGAAAGTTGCTAGCTTGATCGACTTGTACATAGCAGAAGTCGCTCCTGATCCATGTCTAAAACCTTCCAAGTTCCTTGCCCTGGTCAAATCTCTGCCTGAATCTGCTAGGGACTCATATGATGCAATCTACCACGCCACAGTTATGTATTTTGAGGTATGCTTAAAGAACAATAGTTAAATTGCAGTATGGTCTTCAACTTTTTACTTGCTTCTTTGTATTATGATACTTATTTAAACTGATACAAACACATATATTCACTGTTAGTTCATGTTCAAGAATGTGGCGAATTGCTTAGGCATTGTTCCTAAATTTAGTTAGTTGGTCTAACGTTGATAATCGATGAAAAATTGCAGGTACATTCGGGGTTATGTGAAGAGGAAAAGATGAAAATATGTAGTGGACTGAACTATGAGAAGTTGTCATCAGAGGCTTGTAACCACTTAGCTCAGAACAAGAAATTCCCTTCAAAATCTGCTGGACAAGCTCTCATTACTCAGCAAGTGAAGCTCAAAAGCTTACTTCAAGAAACCAATCAAGCCAGTCCTTACGTCGATTCACCTTGTAGTTTCGTGGAAGCAGAAAATACGGGGAAGGAAGATCAGCAGATCGTGCTATACGCGGGAAAGCTGGATCTTTCGACTGAGAATGAGAAACTTAAAGTACATTTACAAGGTATGCAATGTAGAGTGCTAGAATTGGAAAAAGTTTGCAGGAAAATGCAAAATCAGATGGCAAAGATGTTGAAATCAAGAGTATCAAGCCATAACAATGCAAGATCTTTACCTAGGCTATGTTCTTGATTGAGATAATAAATCCAATCATTCTTATTTTACTTTTATTAATATTATTATTACTTCTTTTTTGAATGTGTATGTAAATAGCAAGTGAAAATATTAGTGCTTTGTTTGAATAGCAAGAGTACTTTTACCCCACCACTTACTTTTTCTGGCTGTCAATAGTAAGGGTGATTGGGACTAATCCATTGTTTTACAGAGTATAAAATTTTGGCTGTATATAAACAGAAACTGGAAAAAAACAGTATGGTAGACATGCAGAAACTGTTTGAGCTTATAGGAATAAAAAGGAAGAACAATTGAAAAGCTGAATTATTATTTTGGCAGAAAAAGAACTGATCATTCCCTGATATTTGTGCAAGAAGGGATGATAAGGTAAAGTCACTTTCTATATCATTCTCATATTGAGACAATGGCATGATACTAGTTGGGAAATTGTCAGCAAGAAGTAAAGAGAATCTCCTAAAGCTGAGAAGTTTCAATCAAAGATCTGAATTGTCCATTGATATTCTTCCCACATTGCAACCCCACTGCGTCTTGTGGAGGACACAGTGAGGCAAGTAAATATGAAAAAGGGAAAAGAAAGTAAAAATTAAAAAGAAAGTAAAAATTAAAAAAAAAGTAAAGCAATACTTTTGTCAACAGATTGTGAAAAGCAAATCGTAGATCTTTGTCTGATAGTATAGTTGATGTATATCTTTGGTGAGTGCACTGTCTTTTCAACATACACATCTTGGCAACTTGCCCACTCGGACGCTCAAGAAATTTGTTGAACAGGCTGATTCATATTCTTACAAATTACAACCAAGACGGTTTTCTATTCGTGAAGCAGAGGCAATTTGTTTAGCCTTACAACCGTCTCAAGGTATCGCTTTTAATACATCAGTGGGACAGGCTCAGACACATACATATATCATAAATCTTGACTGAATGTGACATTAGGTCTATAAGTAAGTCATATTGGTCGGCACGACGCAGCTGAATTGATCAGCTCATCAATAATTAACCGGATTGCACCTTGTTGCCTCCAAGTTTTTGACCGTCTAAATATTATAAATTGAATGTTCAGTCCAAAACTTTACAGTGGTAATGAATGAAGAGTAGCCCGGTGCACTAATCTCCCGTTATGCGCGAGGTCCAGGGAAGGGCCGGACCACAAGGGTGTACGCAATTTTACCCTATATTTTTGCAAGAGCCTGTTTCCAGGGATTGAACCCGTGACCTCTTGGTCACATGTAGGGGTGACAAAAGGGCGGGTCGGGTCGGATATGGGACGGGTAAAAAACGGATAATTAATTAAAAAAGAATAAATTATCCGACCCGACCCATATTTAATACGGATAAAAAATGGGTTAACCGGCGGATACCATGGCTTTATGAATATGATCACTTCTTAGTCTCCCAAACTTGAGGAACCCCCAATTTCAGGTTTTGCAAATGTAAAAGTTAAATCCATTAGTTATCCATTGGTTATCCATTTTCTAAATGGATAATATGGTTCTTATCTATATTTGACTCGTTCTTAAAAAGTTTATTATCCAACCAGTTTTAATAAATAATATGGGTGATTAATTATTTTCGTTTAATCATTCTGCCACCCCTAATCACATGACAATAATTTTACCAGTGATAATGCTCTCCTTCATGCAGTGGTAATGAATGCTGTAGTTAATAATTTTGTAACTCTATTATTTGTTTACATCTTTATACCGGTTAAGAGATACGCTATTATTTATAACTCAACACATGTCCAGGAACTTGGAATCTTACAGGTACGTAGTTACAATGAAGTCAACTTGGTAGTTGACATGCAGAATATTAAAGGAACAATATTGTTAATAATTGGCATAGGTGAAACCATATAAAATCTCTGTTAATATATTTATGAAGCAGATAAGACGAGTAACTTAGGGAATACATAGGGTTGTGTGAAACGTAGCTTGACCAATTGAGGCGAATATTCTTACCCATAATTGTAATTTAATAAAACATTATTCCCTACAGAACCGACCAACAGGGCTAGGCGTCAAAAAGCCGTTACTAACCAGTAGCCAAACTGTCCTTAAACCTCTTTTTAAATGACTTACCTCGGGTGATGGGCCTCACATCTAATTTAGCCAAAAAGAAACGTTTAAGTTATTTTGTAGTGTTTGAATAGAATAAAAAAAATATTTTTAAACATTTATTTTTAAGCTAAAATGACAAAACAAGCCAAAAGCGAAAAATCAAAAGCTTGAATTCTAAGTTATGACTTAAAAACTATTTTGGCTTAAAAGTCTTTCAAAATAAGCTCATCCAAACATGCTCTTAATCTAGAAAAAAAACAATAATCACCTCAATGCATTATTGTAAAATTTTGATCCCCACTTACACGTTTCAATCTTTTTGAAGTAATTTTTTTTTGTTGTTTAAACAGAGAAATATTAAAAATAGACATGCAATGTATGAGATGAAAATTTTGGTGTACGAATATAATAAGAACCTTTCACAGTTTCTTGTGCAACTCTTGTAATCTCATTCTGTACTTATTTCACGAGAAAAAACTGCAGTAAAAGAATTAGTAAATTCACGGCTCAATACAATATTGTAATTAAGGCCTGATAAGATATGTTTCATTTATTTTATTCTTTGCGTTAAGAGTAACCAGTAAGATGTATGGTCAACTCTCAATGAAATCAGTTAAGGGAACAGCAGAGGAAACAGTAGATGGAACATATAGAGATCAGTTCATCCGATCACAGTACAGTTCAACCACTTACATCTATTAAAGTCGTTGCACTGCACACGCAACAGTGCAGGAGTCACTTTATGGAGCATGCCTTGTACCGAATATTTGCTTACATCATCCCAATGATCTCACACACATATTATCAACATAAAGGTAAGGGATTTCATTGCCTAACACTTGTAAAACCTAAAATTGATTTTCTCTCTCAAGTGCTAGCCTCCATCTCTCTCAAGAACAAAGCAGCTGCAACCTCAAGGACCAGATCCAAAGATTGAAGATATCTTAAGTCCTTAGGTATGTTGAGTCTTTGTTATTTGTTCTTCATTTGTAATCCTATACTACTTTTAAGAAGTGTCTTTGTAGGACAAATTTAAACCACTGTTTTGTTTAATTTCTTGACTAAAGTTAATCAAGATTTGTTGCTTTGTAATAGAGTTATTACAAAGAGGCTTGAAATATAGTTATTGCAAGTAGGTGGGGGATTAAGAGTTTAATTCCTATGTTACAATAGGTTGTAATCTAAAGTTGCTCGGTTAGTGAAATTAAAATCCTACGAGTGTAGGTCGTGGTTTTTAATCCCGTGAGCTGGAAGTTTTCCACGTAAAATATTATTGTGTTATTTACTTACCACTGTGTGTGTGAGTTTTGTGGGAACTGATAGAGAACCAAGTTCTCTATATAGTATGGTGAACTCTTAGTTTGCATCAATTGGTATCAGAGCAGGTTCTTTCTATAAGACTAATACCTAGAAAGGATCTATATGGCTGCTCCACCAAATTTTGAAGAAGGTCAATCAACCTACAGACCGCCAAGATTTCAGAAAATGGTTCGTAGAAATGGAGGCATTCCCAAGAAGGGCAACTCTTGTAGAAACACTAAAGGATACGATTGTTGTCACAAGTGCGAAAAGCCCGTGCATTTCATCAAAGATTGTCCTCTTCACAAAAAGGACCATTACAAACACAATGTTGACAAGATGGTTAAGAGGAACCCTGTCCCCAATAGAAAGTTCAAGAGAAGAGATGTAGCTGATAATATTGTAAAGCAAGCTCTGGCTGCCTGGGGAGATTCTCTAGTAAATCTGAGGGTGATGCTGAACAGGCAGAAACCTCCATGATGACTGTTGAAAGCAAAGCTGCAAAATATGATTTCATAGTTGCATTGATGGTAAAATCTGATGAGGATGAAGAAGATGATGACAATGAGGTAAGCTTTCTGGATGTTCAAAGAAATTTGAAGTCTTATTTTACAAAGAAGCTGGTATCTTTGGCTAATGTTTTAATTGATGCTTACCATAACCTTATTAGTGATAAAAATATTTTAACCGAGTTAGAACAAGAGAGAGATGATCTGGTGGTTGTAGTTGTAGATTTGAAAGAAATAATGGAGGAAACAAAGAAATAAAATATCTTCTTAAAACTTCAATGGAAAAATGCATGAACTCCTCTGAAGGAAAGGAAGTGGCAAGTGAGGCACACCTTAAGCTTGAAAATGAATTTAGAAATATAAAATTGAGTCTTGCTGCTGAACTTGAAAAGAATAGACAATTCAGAAAAATTTAAACAAGGTTAAAAATAGTCTAGATAAATCTCTAAAGTGGACCTGGTCCTCTGATACAATCACTTCTATGTATAAAAGTAATGGAGGGAACATGCAAGGAATCAGGTTCCACAAGAAGAAATTCCCCTCTAACCCACATAACAAGTACGTTATTAAGCCTGATAACTGGCTTTGTACACACTGTGGTATGACTGGTCATTACAAAGATTCATGTAAAGCAAAGTTTCATTCCCAACAAAAAAACAAAGTTTTTGTCGAAAACATTTCTACTACTAAGGAACCTGATTCTCTGAAAAAGAAATGTGTGATGCCTGCATGGACAAAAAGAAATTTGATTCGCCTTATCCCTCATTACAAGGGACCCAAACTTGTTTGGGTTCCTAAGACTAATCTCGAATTCCCTTGTACAGGCAGTAGTGAATGGAAGCAGTCAAAAATAGTACATAGATATTGGCTGCTCTAAACACATGACTGAAGAATGGATGATTTCTTTTCACTTAAGGCCCTGCAAGGTGGGAATGTATCCTTTGAAAATGAAAAAAAGGGATACATTCTGGGAATTAAAAATATTGGAAAAACACTCTCTCACTCAATTAAGAATGTGTATTATATGAATGGCTTGAAGTATAGCCTGTTGAGTTTCTCTCAAATCTGCGACAAAGGAAACAAAGTGGAGTTCCTGCCAAAGTCTTACATTATCACCAATCTTATAACTAGTGAAGTGGTTCTAATTGCAAAAGGTTCAAAAACATTTATGTTGCAGATTTTGAATCTCTGATGGTGGTGATCTTACATGTCTGAGTACCGCTGATGATAATGTTGAACTATGGCACAGAAGATTAGGACATGCAAGCTTCACTATAGATTACAAGCTGATCAAGAAGGACCTGATTCGTGGGTTGCCGAAGTCAAAGTTCAAAGATCACAAGGTGTATGATTCATGTGTGAAAAGGAAGCAAGTCAAGTCCTCGTTCAAGCCAAAGAAGGAAGTGAGCACCTCAAGGCCACTAGATCTTCTTCATATGAATTTGTGTGGACCTATGAGGATGCCTGACAGAGAAGGAAAAAAGTATATCTTCGTTATTGTTGATGACTATTCAAGAATCACATGATAAGTATGATCAAGATGGAGATTATTCAAAGGTCCCTAGAGAGGTTATCGATATGGAAAACGAGAAGGCTGCTCTAATGAGTCAAGTCAAGGAATCCAATGAAGAAAATGCAGCAGAACTTCCAGTTGATTTGGAGGAACCTCGTCCTTCCATCATAGCAACTGAAGCTTACAATAGAGTTGTTGATACTGTGTCAAGCACTCCTGATACAGATCAAAGAAGTGATTTTCACACTTTCATAGATGGCAATGATGGGTCTCACATGGCGGAACCTGGTCCCTCACATCCTAAAACTCAGGCGTCTAATTGGAAGCACAAACTCTCATATTTTTTCCAAAACGTAATCACTCCTCTGGATTCAAGGATTCAGACTAGATCCAAGGCAAGAAATATGTTTGCTTTCTCAACTTTCTTGTCTCAAATTGAGTAAAAAAATATCAAGAAAGCATTGAAAGATACTGACTGGATTGCTTCCATGCAAGAAGATCTCCATCAATTTGAGAGGAATAACGTGTGGCACCTGGTTTTTCGACCCTCAGATAGAGCTATTATTGGAACTAGGTAGGTATTCAGAAACAAGCTTGATAAATTTGGCAAGTGGAAGATGACACTAGTTATTTGAAGATAGTGGGGTAGAATTTATGATTGAGAGGTTGTGCTCGAGGATACTCTTGGGGTGCCTGCTGAAGGGCTCTCAACTGTGGAAGGAGAATGTTCCCCAGGTTTTAGGAAGCCTATTCTCAAGCCTCAAGTTGTTCAACAAGGGGAACGAGTGCACAAGAAGGCATTGCTACCAAGAGCTGAAAGGCAATCACTTGCCTCTATAGCGGACCTGGTTCTTTTGGAGGCACTAGACGGCTACACTCCCATCAATCTGCCTGGGATTTTGGTTAAACACATGAAGAAAGTGGCAGACTTCGAGGATGAAAATCATGGGTTGCCATATATGTTCCTGCTCACAAAAGTATTTGAACAATTTGAGGTCCCCTTGGGGAGAGAGCAGTTGTGGGAACTCGTAAACAAATATTTTCAATGAACACCTTGGAGGAATATAAATATGTTGACAAAAAGAGGGGAATAGGCAGCAGTTCCACAATTTCTCATCTTATTGATGCCCAAAGTGCTGCAAACGAGGAAATTGGGCAGTTGAAGGTGCAAAATGTTATTCTTGAGTCTAAGATCAATCAGGTCAGCAAGGAACCTGGTTCCAGCAATGCTCAAGGAAAAGAGATTGCCCACCTAAATACTGAAAATGTGGAGTTGAGTAACCAAGTAGAGAACCTAAAAGAGCAGTTGATCAACGATCAAAGGGATGTTATTGCTTGCATGGACAACCTCATCAAAGCCTTTGCTTCCTAGTCCTTCCATTCTCCATCCAATGTCTGATAAGTGGGAATTTTGATTACTGATTAGTGCCTTTTAGCTTTTTTTAAAGCCTAAAAGCATTTAATTGTATTCCCAAAACTGATAAAATGTGCATAATTTGCAGGAATGTTGGATGTCGGACTCGCAAGATGAAATTCGACTCAAAAAGGAGTAATCAAAACACAAGAAAACAAAAGGCACAATAGCTTGCAAAGTGCGAACCGTAGAATTCCATCTGCGGCCGCAAACAATGAAGTAAATCCCAATAGGGATTCCTAGCAAACTGCGGACCGTACAGGAATTGTGCGGCCGCAAATGAAGAACTGGAGATGAACTTCATAGGGTGTGCAAATTTCCAAAGTCCAAGTCCCTTAAAAAGGCGGACCGCACAAGAATTGTACGGCCGTAGAAGGAGTGCCTTGTGGCCGCATAAGTAAAGACGCGGACCGTAGAAGACCAGGTTGCGGCCGCAGTGATAAATCGGCAGACCACAAAAATAATGCCTCACGGCCGCAGTAGAGAATTGTGCGGCCGTAGAATCCCATATCCTGCAAAGATGAAGACTTCTGCAGACCGCACATGGAATTGTGTGGCCGCAGAACCTCCCGAAGGGTATTTTTGTCCAAAATTTCCAGTCTTGTATAAATAGACGAGTTTCACAAAATTAGGTTAACTTTTGATATAAGCAAGTCCTGTAGCCATTTTTCTTTGCTTCTTTTACTAGTTTTCTATATTTTGGGATATTGTAACATAGATTTTATCATTTTGATTTTCCAATATGAGTTTAATTAGTATTTTTTCTTCTATTTCTTCACTTTAAAGCATGAGTAGCTAGATTTTTACTAGGGTTGTGTCCCAACCCTAGTGTGTAAACCTTATGGGTATCTAATTTAGTGTTTGTTTATGATTGGGTATTTATTATTTAGTCTTGTTCATGCTTAATTTGTGAAATTAATGGTTGCAAACATTAGTTCATGCCTAATTGACTTAGTCTCTACTTGAGAAGAAGAGACTTAGTCTAGGAAAATATGGCTAACAAAAAATTGGGTCAATCGAGTGATTGATCAATCCAATTAAAGGGTTCAACCTAGAGATAGTAATAACCCGACTTGAGCTCTTCTCAATCATTTTGTGTGATACCCATTTGGACTTGAGAAAGCCAAATTGGAAAAAACTACTCCTTGACCGAGAGGTAATGAGTGGATTATTGAGAGTTGATAGCTATAATACACCCCGATCAACAAAACAAGCATTAAGGTTTATATCCCATTAGACGAACACCTAGGCGATGGTCATAACCCTAGGATTTTCACAAACTTGAAAAATAATAAAAACAATTATCTTAGTTTTATTTCTTAACTTTGCAATCTTAGTTTTAAAAATAGAAATAGAAACAAAACCAATTTGTGGAAGTATAAATTAAGATAGTTCAAATTCACGTACTAGAATATATACTCCTAACTCCCATATAAACTCCATGTGGATTCGATCCCGACTCGTTGCTGGGTTACTATTATTGCAATCGACCATTTCATATCCTTGTTTTGAGGTGTGATTTGGACGAGATCAATTTTTGGCGCCGTTGCTGGGGAGGTAAAAATGGTGTTAGCTATATATTTGAGTGTGTATTTAGAATATCTTCTTTTCCTTCCGTATTACTAACGTGTTGAGAAATTGAAGGTGCAACCATGGCAAATAATGAGCTTGAATATATTGCTTTGGGAGATGTGGACGTTGAGGATGATCAAATGGATGAGGTTCCTCTTAAACCTCAAGCCAATAGACGAGGCCGAGTGCCTCAGGACAATGTGCCCGCTCTACTCCCACCTCCACCATGAGCGGCTCCACACCGGGTGTTGACGAATAAAGGATATGCAAGTGCAATAGTCCATCCCCGTATTAGTGCGGGCAACTTTCAAATCACCAACGTGATGCTCACCTTGCTTGAGCAATGAGGGTTCTTCTCTCCTAGGCACATGTCTATACTTCAGGATGAAATTCTAGCATTCAAGAAAGATTCCAATGAACTACTACACGAGATATGGGAACGGTATAAAATAATGGTGAAAGAGTGTCCCAACAACGATATGACGGAAAACATGATTCAACAAAATTTCTATAGGGGAATCAATACAACCAACAAATGTGTAGTGAATCAACTTGTCGGTGGGAACTTCATGACTACGCCTTATGCGGAGGCGTGTGATATTTTGGATAAGAAGGCAGATACCTCATCGGCGTGGCAATCCTCGACTAATATTCCACAAGGTGATCCCAATGTGATTCACTTTCACAAAGATTTGCATGACCATGGGCAAGCCATAGCCGAATTGACCACCACCATAAACCAATTGTGAAGGCTAAACTTCAACAAGTGCAAAACCCGAGGCAAGTAAATGTAATTGTAATGACCCGACCGGTCGTTTTAAATATTTACGCTCATTTAAACTATTTGAAGTCTTGAATAACTTTCTACGAGGTATTATGATTTGTGTGAATTGTCGGTTTTGGTTTTAAGGTATTTCAGAGTTAGCTTGGAAGAATGAATTTCATGTTGGAAGCTTAAGTTGAAATAGTTGATCGGATGTTGACTTATATATAAATGACCCAGGAATAGAGTTTTGATGATTTCAATAGATCCGTATGGTAATTTTGGACTTAGGAGCGTGTCCGAAAAATTATTTGAAGGTCGGTAGAGGAATTAGGCCTGAAATGGCGAAAGCTGAATTTTTGGGAAGTTTGACCGGGGTTGTTGACTTTTAGATATCGAAGTCGGAATTCAGTTATGAAAATTTTCATAGATTTGTTATATTATTTATGACTTGTGTGCAAAATTTGAGGTCAATCGGAATTGATTTGATACGTTTCGGCGCAAAATATAGAAGTTGGAAGATTTGAAAACTCATAATTCGATTCGATGCGCGATTTATAATTTCGGCATTGTTTGGCATGGTTTGAAGCCTCAACTACGTTTGTATTGTGTTTTGGGATATATTGGTATATTTGGGTAAGATCCCGAGGGCCTCGGTGAATTTTGGAAGGTTAACAGAATGGATTTCGGACAAAAGGAGCTGCTGGAATTTGTCTGCTGTAGAAGGTGTTTTTGGACAACTGGTGCAATCGCAAAGATGATGTTAGAAACTTATATCTCAAAATCTATAAAGAATATGAAAGGTTTCGAAACATAAAAGTTGTAGCCCTTTGATTCTAATTTTCAGAAAGTTAAATCATTTATCATTTGGACATTTGTACTAAAAGTTATAGTCGATTGAATGAAAGCTGCCAGAAATTTCTAATGCGTGGAGCCGAATTTGGAAGCTTATATCTCGAAATCTATAAAGAATATAAAAATTATCAAAACATGAAAGTTGTAGACCTTTGATTCTAGTTTCCATAAAGTTAAACCATTAATAATTTGTACATTTTTACAAAAAGTTATGATCGATTAAATAAAGGCTGGTAAAGCAGTTTCGCCAGAAATTTTTGATGCGTGAAGCCAATTTTGGAAGCTTATATCTCGAAATCTATAAGGAATCGGAACTTTATCAAAACAATAAAATTGTAGCCCTTTGATTCTAGTTTCCATAAAGTTAAATAATTCATCATTTGGACATTTGTATAGAACGTTATGTTCGACTGACTGAAGGCTGGTAAAGAAGTTTCACCAGAAATTTCTCTTTCGCCAGAAATTTTTGATGTGTGGAGCTGATTTTAAAAGCTTATATCTCGAAATCTATAAGAAAGCTAAAAATTATTAAAACGTGAAAGTTGTAGCCCTTTGATTCTAGTTTCCAGAAAGTTAAACTATTCATCATTTAGACAATTATACAGAAAGTTATGATCAGCTGAATAAAAGCTGGTAGCAGTTTATATTTGCCCGAAAATCAGGCAAAGTCGCATTTTACACATGCAACTTGCATTGGCGGAATGCTTAAAAATGGAAGTTAGCCATTTTTACTCATTTTTGAGTTTTGAGTCTCGGTTTGGGCGATTCCAAAGGGATTTTTCACGGCTTCAACTTGGGTAATGTTTCATATCCAAAAGTGATTATATTTCATAAATCCATGGTTATATCCATCATTTATTTCGGATTTAAATGGAAGAAATCAAGATTTTTGCAAAACTTTTCAAGAACGAAAATTTTAGATTTGGAGGTCGAGTTGTTATCGGAATTTGATAAAATTGGTATGAGTGGACTCGTAATTGAATAAGTTGTCGGATTTAGTGAGTTTCATCAGATTCCAAGACGTGGGTCCCACAGGTAATTTTTGAGTTAAATTTCAGATTTTTATGGGAAAATTATATTTTCTTATGGAATTAATTCCAATAAATTTTATTGACTGAATTGAATTATTTGTGGCTAGATTCGAGGTATTTGGAGGCCAATTCACGAGGCAAAGGCTTAGCGGAATAAGAATTTCACTGTTTGAGGTAAGTAACCGTTTTAAATCTGGTCCTGAGTGTATGAAACCACATAATATTGTATTATGTGAGTATTTTGGAGGTGACGCACATGCTAGGTGACGGGCGTGTGGGCGTGCACCATAAGAATTGGGACTTTGTCCATTCTGTGAAACTAGAAAGTTGAATAAGCTTGCCGTTAGCTATGTGCCATTTCTGTGCTATAAAAATTTGACAGTGAAGCATGCTTAGGCTATGTGTTGGTGTTGTAAAGACCACAAAGGTCTTGTATATGTTGAATTATATGCTAAATTATTGTTTTGTACTCAGTCATATTTTACTTGTTTAGTTTATCTCAGTCTCTATTGTTCATTATTGATGCATCATATTATTATTATTTGGGCTGAGTATCATGACTATTGAGAGCCCGAGAGATTTATGACTGAGTGAGGTCGAAGGCCTGAGTATCTGTGCAGATCCTTTTATTATACTATTGCACGTGAGTTATCCGTGCAGCACGTGAGTTGTCCGTACGGATCCATATATTTATACTATGGCACATGAGTTATCCGTGCAATACGTGAGTTGTCCGTGCGGATTCTTTTATTATAATATAGCACGTGAGTTGTCCGTGAAGTACGTGAGTTGTCCATGCGGATACAGATATTTATACTATGGTACGTGAGTTGTCCGTGCAGATTATAGTGCTTTGGTTGTAGGGGCCCTCCCGAGTCTGTACACCTCCAGTGAGCACGGGTACCCAATGAGTGTGAGTGTTGAGGGCTGAAAGCCGAGTGGTTGAGCTATTGTGACGAGTTGAGTAACCATTTCCCTGAGATGCTGTACTTGCTTTTCATTTATTATTGCACTTAGTTACTATCTGTCATTGTTGTGAAATTCTCTGAAAGATTTTATATCCGGATTACATGAACTTGAACTGTATAAAACTAATTTGACTTAAACTGATGGAATTGATAGCATGTCTACTCTCTGTTGGAATTACTGAAAATGAACTGTAACTGTGTAGCTCGTCACTATCTTCAGTTCCTTATTTATTATTGTTACTTGCTGAGTTGATTGTACTCATACTACACCATGCACTTCGTGTGCAGATCCAGGTGTTCCCGAACATAACGGGTGTTGATTATTTCGCACAGTTGATTTTTTGAAGATTCTAAGGTAGCTGCCGTATTTCGCAAACCTTGCCTCTCCTTCCACTCAGTGACACCAGGTTTTAAGAGTGTTTGTATCGGTATTTATGAGATTTGTGGATTGCATTTAAATATTATATTTTCAAACTTAAAACAATTTGTAGTTTATTGAGATTGTCGGCTTGCCTAGTACCGAGATAGGCGCCATCACGACAGGTTAGAATTTTGGGTCGTGACAAGTTAGTATTAGAGCCTAGGTTACATAGGTCTCACGAGTCATGAGCAAGTCTAGAGAGTCTTGCGGATCGGTATGGAGACGTCTGTACTTATCTTCGAGAGGCTACAAGGCTGTTAGGAGCACTTCCCTTATTGATTTCCTCATCGTGTGATTTGATTCTATTGAGGCTTGTACCTTTATTTCCTTCCCACTCAATCTTATGCGACGCGAAGAGCTTGTTATCAATTGGGCGTCGAGGAGTTGTAGTGGTATATCAAACGTGGTGCATGATGTTTTTCCCTGCGTGTTCGGGCAAGCTATTATCGTAACCTTGCAGAAGAATATTTTTATTCCAGCTCAGTATCTGTATTTTCTATGATTTTGAGACTGTGCACGGGTTGCTACGATGGTTATGCGTTGTTATCGCATAATATTAGTGTAATGGTAAGGTGCTCGTTATGTGTTGAGGNAATGGCTTTGTGATGAGTATGATATAACTGCGGAATGTGTTAAGATGATTTGAATGTTCTTTTATTCCAGCTCAGTATCTGTATATTTGTTTTATGATTTTGAGACTATGCACGGGTTGCTATGATGGCTATGCATTGTTATCGCACAATATTAGTGTAATGGTAAGGTGCTCGTTATGTGTTGAGGCGGTGAATGGCTCGAAGAGAGGATTTCTCAGTGCATGATTAAGGGGTTCAACAATTAATTCCAGTGGAGGAAAGGCAATCGGACTATAGATATCCAAGTTTGGTTGTTAAAGTAACAAGACTTGGTATTTGCGAGCATGGTCGAATTTTTATTGTGATGCGGTGTCGCCGTCCTTGTTTGAACGCATTATGTTCCGCCGGTGTTACGGTCTTCTTGGATTTCACCTTCGGGGCAGGGTGTTATGAAATGGTGCATGAGGGGTTGTTGCCAGAGATAGCTGTGTGCAGCGGTTCAAAATCGAATGGGTATTTTGTAATGTTGATGGTTCGAGAAAGATGATCTTCGAAGAGGCTTAGAGTCGGTAACAACTTATTGGTTCAGGTGCTACAGAGGTGCATTTTGATTTGATGCAACAGTTGGGCAGCAAAGTATGATTGAAGACATGACAAGAAGTGTTTCGCTGTAGCAGGTCAAGGAGGAGAAGTAGAGGTTGAGAAGTTGCTTAAAGGAGATTGTTTAACCGAAGTAAGAGTGGCAGATTAACATATGAATTATGTGGTAGGGTAGTCGCACGCCTTGAGAAAGTGTAGAACGGTTTGGAATCACGATAGAATGTGATTTGGCCTATGGGCTTTATTTGGAGTGATGGTTACTGTACGAAGAAAGATTGAATATGGAAGAAAGGAGTTTGTTTGAAATGAAGAGGGATTTAAAGATCTGATTATCGTGTCAGGCGCAATATGACTTGAGTTCGGAAGGTATTGTTGAACTTTCAGTTGATCTCAATAGGGAAAGTGCAGACTTATACAAATTGTGGGCGAGCATGAGCTCAGGAGAATTTACTGATTACGTGGTCGTTGCATCCAGTGCAGCGTCGTTGGAAGATGTTAGTAAGGAATTCCACAGGTGGGTTATCTCTTGTGAGCAGTTAGCGGTGGCGTGATATTGATGAAGCTTCTGCGAGGATATTACTTGCTACCCGGTAAGAGGTCGAGTGTGTGACTGTGGCTGGTGATTCAGAATGTTCATGAAAAGCTTAACAAAAGACTTCGAGAAGTCTAGCTGGTTAACGGTGTGAGATCATGGTAATTGAGAAGGAGAAAACCTTGTGGGTTCTAAGTTTATATAATTGCAGCTTAAAGCTAAGTGGGGGGACCTACTATTGACAATTCGATTTCATGGTTATGTGTTAAATTTTAGTTTTGGTCGGAAACATACTTGTGGATCAGTTATGACTTGCAGAGATGGAGATCGAGGATGACTCGAGTAAGGAAATTCCTGAATACGGGTTATATGGCACTTTATAGGAATACAGAAATCATGGAATGATTAAATTGTTATTTTGAAGAACGTAGTGCGCACGAAGTATGAATTTGATTGGTGGTGTTAAGGCATGGTTACTTCTTTGGGGGTTGTTGTGCTAATGAGGCTTGTGCCTTTCGGCCAGTTTGGGCGGTGCAATTTAGATTTGATCAAGATGGGTGACTCCCGAGAAAATTCTAATGGGTTTAAGAATTATATATAGCAATTGAGAATGTTTCGGGACTTGTGTATGGATAAAATCTGAGATTTGCATTTGAAGGTGTCGGGACTTGCGGTAATTTTGTATGACTATGGATTCTACATTTCAGTATAAGAAAGGAATGAGGAACAATTTTAAATTCACATAAGGTATTTCAGAGTGAGTGTTACGGTTGTGGTATTTAATGGGTAATTATGATGTTGTGAGACTTTACAGAAATTTTGGTGGCAACATTCTTGGGTTTGGTGATCTGCGTGGCTTGGTCGAGTTAGAGGGATTCAGTTCTGATAGCTTGGTTATGAATAATGGATTTCGAAGTGTTCTTAATGGTTTCTACCATGGGTGAAACCGGATGTATTCTACCGGTGTATAGAACGTGTTGTGCATTATGAATTCATCCTGGAAGGAAGCAAGATGAAAGTTACTGAATGACCGGGTATGTAATTTGCTTGTTACCTAAAGTTGACAATGAGATTCTCGTGCTTGTCACATGGTGGCATGATAGATGTAGTGTGTGGCGCGATATTAAGATTTACATGTACAAGGTGGCAGTTTATTCTTGAAAGGAAGATCACGAATTTTGGACAGAATGGTCAATTTCAGATATTTAGATGAATGTTATAACTGCTCGGTAATCCCTGAGAAGAGTGTGCATTTCAAAATGTGTATTGTGTTTTGACTTACGAATGTTCATTGGTATTACAATACTCACCTGGTTGATAGACTGATGATATGCAAATTATTGCTATGTGGCACGGAAGAATTATGAAAGTATTCCTTATGGGAAGATCGTGAATAGAAGATGTGTTAGTCATTCTAGTGCTGGAATTGGGATCAGATACGGTGATTCATGTGTTTGATGAATTTGGAGACTGGGAGTGCTCAGAAGTATATTGTTTCGGTTTGCGGCCTGTTTGAGGTGAGTGTTTTATTTAAACTCGGTGGAGGTGCTAATTGTGTTAATTATTTGTGATAGCTACGCGTTATAAGTGTGCATATATGTGATGTTTGAGCCAATGTGCGGGCATCGGGGAAAGTATTCATACTCAAAAGAATGCTTAGGCTATGATATGCCTAGATTTGACTATTAAGCATAAAGTTATAACGTTTCTCGTGTTCGTACCTTTGTTGAGATCTATCTGGGCTACATTTGAGGTTACAAAGAGGCTAAGTCCCCTGAATAAACGGGGTAGTTACTATTTCTGTGTTGACTTGCCGATTTGAAGTGTGATAGCAGACTTTGCACATGCTTACGCTATGACGTGTTATTTATACTAGTCCAGTAGCATGAGAATCTTATTTCATTATCATATACATGTGTACTTGTTTAATTGCTCATGTATGATATGCTGGGACTGGAGGCTTGTGACCATGGCAGGTGATTTATATTATTGGCACGTGAGTTGTCCGTGCCGTGTGTGGGAATTCTATTTCAATGATAATTTATCTGATTTATTAATTTCCTTCCTCTATAATTGTGCATATGCGCCTACGGTTATCCTCTTCACGAAATTTGAGGAGTTGGTTGTAACATTGTTGTTGTGGTGGTGCTTGTTGAACTTGCAATACGGTTCTCTTCCTTGAGACATTTCCCATATTTGGGTACACGGATTCCGCACTTGTGGCTTGAGTTATAATGTTATATTGATGTGGCGTGTCTGTGGGATAGTTGTGTTTAATAATATAAGGTCATTGGACCTAGAATGGATACTATCAGGTTTGATTACGGTATATTCAGGAGGATAATATTGAAAGTCGGCTTAGAAAGTGATTATGCTTCTGGTTTGGGCGAGAGAGCTCCATGACTTGTTGCTCTGATAAGGAGTCATGAGATTTTTGCATGTTTCTTTTATTATCAGCAGTGTACGGAGGTTTTGGAACGAGGTTTGTCTTGATATGAGGTTTAATACTTGTACTTGGTTGGTTTGGAGTAATTATTGTGATCAGGAATGGTGCTTCGAGCATGTGAGTTGTGTAGTACGCAATGTGATTATATCTGGGGTTATGGCTATGGCTTGATACAGTTGGTTCAGACTTATACGGTGTGTGGAATTTAGATCTTGGAAAAAATTCTGGGTATTAGAAATTGGGCTCCAAGTTTTGGGCTAAGGTTAAATTAATGATTTTCAGTTGTGTTATGTTGTGAGACCTATATATAATAGGGTGACGTGGGATCTCCCCCAGGTATGTGCATGGTAAGGAAGAACAGTGATTTAAAGGCTTAGGAACAACTCTGGGCATGCTCGAGGACGAACGTATGTTTAAGTGGGGGAGATTGTAACGACCTGACCATTCATTTTGAGCATTTACGCTCTTTTTAACTATTTGAAGTCTTGAATGACTTCCGACGAGGTATTATGAGTTGTGTGAATTGTCAGGTTTGGTTTTAAGGTATTTCGGAGTTAGCTTGGAAGAATGAATTTCATGTTGGAAGCTTAAGTTGAAATAGTTGACCAGATATTGACTTATGTGTAAACGACCCTGGAATAGAGTTTTGATGATTCCAATAGTTCCGTATGGTGATTTTGAACTTAGGAGCGTATCCGAAAAATTATTTGGAGGTCGGTAGAGGAATTAGGCTTGAAATGACAAAAGTTAAATTTTTGAGAAGTTTGACCGGGGAGTTGACTTTTTAATATCATAGTCGAAATTCAGTTCTGAAAATTTTCATAGATTCGTATTGTCATTTATGACTTGTGTGCAAAATTTGAGGTCAACCGGATTTGATTTGATATGTTTTGGCGCAAAATATAGAAGTTGGAAGATTTGAAAACTCATAATTCAATTAGATGTGCGATTCGTAATTTCGGCGTTGTTTGGCATGGATTGAAGCCTCAACTAAGTTCGTATTGTATTTTTGGACATGTTGGTATATTTGGTTAAGGTCCCGAGGGCCTCGGGTGGATTTCAGAAGGTTAACGGAATGGAATTCAGATAAAAGGAGCTGCTGTAATTTTTCTACTGTAGAAGCTGTTTTTGGGCAGCAACAGGTGCAATCGTAGAGCTGATGTTGGAAGCTTATATCTTGAAATCTATAAGGAATCTAAAAAGTTTCAAAACATGAAAGTTGTAGAATTTTGATTCTAGTTTCTCGAAAGTTAAACCATTTATCATTTGGACATTTGTACAGAAAGTTATGGTTGAATAAATGAAGGCTGGTAAAACAGTTTAGCCAGAAATTTCTGATGCGTGGAGCCGACTTTGGAAGCCTATATCTCGAAATCTATAAGGAATCTGAAAATCATCAAAACATGAAATTTATAGACCTTTGATTCTAGTTTCTAAATATTTAAACCATTTATCATTTGGACATTTGTACAGAAAGTTATAGTCAACTAAATAAAGGCTGGTAAAGCCGTTTTTGTGAGAAATTTCTTTTTCCCGAGAAATTTCTTATGCGTGGAGTCAATTTGGAAGCTTATATCTCGAAATTCATAAGGAATCGAAACATTATCAAAACATTAAAGTTATAGACCTTTGACTTTAGTTTTGAGAAAGCTAAACCATTTATCATTTGGACATTTGTACAGAAAGTTATGCTCGACTGAATGAAGGCTGGTAAAACAGTTTCGCCAGATATTTCTGATGCGTGGAGCCGACTTTGAAAGCTTACATCTCGAAATATATAAGGAATCTAAAAATTATCAAAGCATGAAAGTTGTAACCCTTTGATTCTAATTTCCAAAAAGTTAATCATTCATAATTTGGACAATTGTACATAAATTTATGATTGACTGAATGAAGGCTAGTAACAGTTTATATTTGCCCGAATATTAGGCAAAGTCGCATCACACATGCGACTTGTCTGGGCAGAATGCTTAAAAATGGGAATTAGTTATTTTTACTCATTTTTGAGTTTTGAGTCTTGGATTTGGGTGATTCCAAAGGGATTTTTCACGACTTCAACTGTTGTAAGTGTCTTATATCCAAAAGTGATTATTTTTTTTATAAATCTATAGTTATATTCATCATTTATTTCGAATTTAAATGGAAGAAATCAAGATTTTTGCAAACCTTTTCAAGAACGAAAATTTTAGATTTGGAGGTCGAGTTGTAATCGGAATTTGATAAAATTGGTATGGGTGGACTCGTAATTGAATGGGTTGTTGGATTTTGTATGTTTCGTCAGATTTCGAGACGTGGACCCCACAAACAATATTTGAGTTAAATTTCAGAGTTTTGTGAAAAAATTACATTTTCTTATGGAATTAATCGAATTATTTGTGGCTAGATTCGAGGCGTTTGGAGGCAAATTCACGAGGCAAAGGCTTAGCGGAATAAGAATTTAATGGTTTGAGGTAAGTAACAGTTTTAAATCTGGTCCTGAGGGTATGAAACCCTAGATTATTGTATTATGTGAGTATTTTGGAGGTGACGCACATGCTAGGTGACGGGCGTGTGGGCGTGCACCATGAGAATTGGGATTTGGTCCATTCCGTGAAATTAGAAAGTTGAATAAGCCTGTCGTTAGCTATGTGCCCTTTCTGTGCTATAAAATTTTGATAGTGAAGCATGCTTAGGCTTTGTGTTGGTGCTGTAAAGACCACAGAGGTCTTGTACATGTTGAACTATCTGCTAAATTGTTAATTTGTACTCATCCATAATTTACTTATTTATTTTATCTCAATCTTTATTGTTTATTATTGATGCATCATATTATTGTTATTTGGGCTGAGTATCATGGATATTGAGAGCCCGAGAGACTGGAGAGATTTATGACTGAGTGAGGCCGAGGGCCTGATTGTGAGATATTATACTATAGCACGTGAGTTGTCCGTGCGGATCCTTTTATTATACTATAGCACGTGAGTTGTTCATGCAACACGTGAGTTGTCCGTGCAGCATGTAAGTTATCCGTGCAGATCCAGATATTTATGCTATGGCACGTGAGTTTTTCGTGCGGATCCTTTTATTATACTATAGCATGTGAGTTGTCCATGCGGATCTAGATATTTATACTATGGCACGTGAGTTGTCCATGCAGATTATAGCGTTTTGGCTGTAGGAGCCCCTCTGGAGTCTGTACACCCCCAGTAAGCGCGAGTTCCCATTGAGTGTGAGTGTCGATGGCTGAGAGCCGAGTGGTTGAGCAGTTGTGACGAGTTGAGTAATTGTTGCCCTGAAAGGTTGTACTTGCTTTTCATTTATTGTTGCACTTAGTTGCTATCCGTCATTGTTGTGAAATTCTCTGAAAGATTTTATATCTAGATTACATGAACTTGAACTGTATAAAACTGATTTGACTTAAACTGTTGGAATTGATAGCATGTCTACTCTCTGCTGGAATTACTAAAAATGAATTGTAACTATGTAGCTCGTCACTATCTTTAGTTCCTTGTTTATTATTATTACTTGTTGAGTTGGTTGTACTCATACTACACCCTGCACTTCGTGTGCAGATCCAGGTGTTTCTGGATATAGCGGGTGTTGATTATTTTACACAATTGATTTTTTGGAGATTCTGAGGTAGCCGCCGTATTTCGCAGACCTTGCCTCTCCTTTCCTATCTCTTTATTTATTGTATTTGGTCTCAGACTGTTATGGACCGTATTTTCCAAACTTGTATTCATATTAGATGCTCATGTACTCAGTGACATCAGGTTTTGGGATTGTTTGTATCGGTATTTGCGAGATTTATGGATTGTGTTTAAATATTATATTTTCAAACTTAAAAGAAATTATGGATGATTGAGATTGTCGGCTTGTCTAGTATCAAGATAGGTGTCATTACGACAGGTTAGAATTTTGGGTCGTGACAGCAATGGAGGGAGTAAACATGATGGTGAACAAACGGAGAACAAAGGGTCTACAAGTGCAACAAAGAGTGGAAACTTTTGTGCAAGAAGATAGTGGGGTTGATAAAGATGACTCTTATAATAACCAAGAAGAAGAGGTCCAATATGTGAACAACTTTCAAGGGCAAAGAAACAACTTCCAAGGCCCAAGCCAACAACAATGGGGACCTCAAAACAATCAAGGAAATTGGAATTCTCACAACCAAGGTAATTGGAGTGGTGGAAACAATCAAATCAATTTAAATAACAACAACAATAAAGAAAATTTGAGTGGTGGCAATAATCAAGGGAATTGGCATAACAACAATAACCAAGGCAATTGGGGAGGTCACAACCAAGGAGATCTAGGGTCGAGTTTTCAAAGACCCCCGATGTATCAACAACCAAACAACCCGCCTCCTTATCCTTCCCATGGTCTTAGTTATTCCAACAATGAAATGGGACGTATTGAGAACATATTTAAGCAAATGATGGAGAAGAATGCCGATTCTAATGCCCAACTTGCCTCACACAACACATCGATCCTCAACTTAGAAGTGCAAATGGGGAAAATCTCTCAAGCTCTAAATTCTCGTCCTAAGGGGGCACTATCAAGTGACATGGTGGTGAACACAAAGGGTGGGAACAACACGGGGTATGCCATGGCTGTTACGACAACTAGTGAAAAAGGTTTAAATGCACCCACCTCAAGTCAAAAGCAACTTGTGGATGATGAGAAAGTGGTACTAGAAGAAGAGATCCCTAGCAATATGATGCAATCAAATGATGAAGTTCGGATTGATATTGTTGAGAATGTGGAAGAGACTCAATAGGAAGTGAACCCATCTAGGGATCATATTATTGACATACTAGAACTGGTAGTGCAAAAGGCTACGGCACCAGTGCCTATGCCTCCTCCTTCGTATCCTTAAAGGCTTGCCAAGCAAAATGGCGAGAATCAATTCAAATAGTTCATTGACATGATGAAGAGTCTCTCATTCAATGTGCCATTAGTTGAAGCCTTGGAACAAATGCTCAGTTATGCAAAGTTTATGAAGGATTTGGTGACAAAGAAGCGGTCGATGAATTTTGAAACTATCAAAGTCACTCATCAAGTGAGTGCAATTGTGCATTCAATGGCTCCTAAATTGATCCTAGTGCTTTCAAAATCCCTTGTACCATTGGAAGTACCGAGCTTGCTAAAGCTCTTGTGATCTTGGGGCAAGTATCAATTTGATGCCCTATTCGATTTTCAAGACTTTGGTAATTGGGCAACCAAGACCTACATCTATGAGATTACAAATGGCCGATCGTACCATGAAGAGACCGTTGGGAGTGATTGAAAATGTATTGGTTCGTGTTGATAAGTTCATTCTTCCGACGGATTTTGTCATTCTTGATTGTGAAATGGACTATGAAATACAATTAATCTTAGAAGACCTTTCCTTGCTACGGGGAATGCTCATGTTGATGTGGAAGCCGGATAACTCATTTTCCGGGTGGGTGATGAAAAGGTGATATTCCACGTGTGCAAATCTATGAGGCAACCAAATATCAATGAAGTGTGTTCTTTCTTAGACTTGGTGACCGATATGATTGTTGATGATGCAAGTGCCACAAGAGGAAAAAGACTATTGGGTGGACTTTGGCGGATATTCGGTGAATAAGCCCCGCATTGAGCATGCACAAAATTAACTTGGAGGACGATGCCAAACCATCTATTTAACATCAAAGGAGGCTCAATAAGGCTATGCAAGACATGGTCAAAAAGTATATTATCAAGTGATTGGATGCCGGGGTTTTCTACCCCATTTTCGATAGTTTGTGGAGTTCTTCGGTGCAATGTGTCCCAAAGAAGGGGGCATGACGGTGGTCACCAATGACAAGAATGAGTTTATTCCACAAGAACGGTGACCGGGTGGAGAGTGTGTACGGACTATCGCAAGTTAAAGAAAGTCACAAGAAAGAATCACTTTTCACTTCCCTTCCTTGACCAAATGCTTGATAGGTTGGCTGGCCGTGCTTTCTATTGCTTTCTGGATGGATATTCGAGCTACAACCAAATCCTTAGTGCTCCGGAGGATCAAGAGAAAACAACTTTTACATGTCCCTATGGTACTTTCTCCTTCAAGCAGATGCAATTTGGTCTATGTAATGCACCAACAACTTTTCAAAGGTGTATGATGGAAATCTTCACGGACATGATAGAGGACTACCTTGAAGTTTTTATGGATGACTTCTCGGTGGTTAGGTATTCCTTTGATGATTGCTTGGAAAATTTGGATAGAGTATTGACAAGGTGTGAAGAAATGAACTTTGTGCTAAATTGGGAGAAGTGTCATTTCATGGTCGAGGAAGGCATTGTCCTTGACCATAAGATCTCAAAGAATGACATAGAAGTCGACAAGGCAAAGATTGAGGCGATTTATAAACTTCCAACTCCGACTTCGGTGAAGGGCGTGAGGAGTTTCTTAGGTCACGTCGGATTTTACCGGAGTTTTATCAAGGATTTTTCTAAAGTGGTAGACCCCTTGTGCAAGCTCTTAGAGAAAGATGCAAAGTTTCGCTTCAATGATAATTGCAAGAGAGTCTTTGAGTTGTTAAAGTTCAAGTTGACAACCACTCTCATTATCACCGCTCCTAATTGGAGTATCCCTTTTGAGCTCATGTGCGATACTAATGACGTAGCGGTTGGGGCTGTTTTGGGGAAACGCATCAACAAGATTTTTCATCTGGTCTAATATGCTAGTAAGACCATGAATGGTGCCCAAGTAAACTACACCCGTTACAGAGAAAGAGCTCCTGGCCATTGTGTTTGTAATTGAGACGTTTCGCCCGTACTTGATGGGTGCAAAGGTTATTGTTCATACGGATCATGCGGCACTTTGCTATCTTATAAGCAAGAAAGATTCAAAAGCTCGATTGATAAGATGGGTTACTATTATTGCTATCGACCGTTTCATATCCTTGTTTTGAGGTGTGATTTGGACGAGATCAGTGTCCTCTATCTTACCCCTTTGCCAGCTCATATTTAATCTTATCGTGCTTTTTGTTGTTCTTTCCTTTCGACTATGGTACTCTAGTTTGGTTTGACTTGTGTATGTTTGTAATTATGGTACTGCTACAATATTTTTTCCCTAACTTAATGAGTATCGTCGTTTATTAATGCATGTTATACTCTTACGTTCTGCTTTTAGCTATGTTGTGTGCACACAAATGGCATGAATTAACTTTGTCGGACTAAGTTTTGCATTTACGTGGCTAGTTCTTTTTATGATGCCAAAAGGGGGAAGAAAATTGAAGGGGAGAAACATGTTCTCAAGGGGAATATGACTATTCTGCAGGGGGGGACAATATGGAGATCTGGTTCTGAGGGGGAACTTCAATTCTAAGTTTGTCATCATCAAAAAGAGGGAAATGAAAATTGAAGGGGGAAAACACGTTCTCAAGGGGAATATGACCATTCTGCAGGAGGGCAATATGGAGATCTGGTTCTCAGGGGGAACTTCAATTCTAAGTTTGTCATCATCAAAAATGGGGAAAATTGATAAGTTATGTGCCTTTGTATTTTGATGATTTAACAAACTTCATATGAGAACCAGATAGGGAAAGGTTCCCAAGGGGAATATGTCTATTCTGTAGGGCCTTACAATGTTGAAGATTGTAAGGTACCATTAAAATTTTCTAAATATTTAAAAATTTTAGAGTGCGCCAACGGTATTTGGGAATAAAGTATTCGAGTATTAAAAGGGACCTATGGGATAGAACCATATTATTTTGACTTTAAAATACATATGGAGAGTGTTTTGGAACATGTTAAGGAGGTTTGTAAGTGGGAAGAAGTTGTTTGGAACGAGTTGGAAATGTTAAGTGGAATAGATGTCCAAATTTGCATAACACTTGACTTTGAATGGGTTTAACTCTCATAATATAAATATATTTTCAATGAATTTTTCCCCTGGAGTTTAGCCCTTTGAGTCTAGTTTATACGCACCAAGTCGTTCATCATTTGGACATTTCTACTAAAAGTTATGATGAAACTACCAAAATTAGACCACTCAGTTAATTTGGTGGACAGCGAAGCAAAGTTCGCTTCACTAGACCAGACGCGGATCCTGTTTTCCCTTGCATGCAGTGGACAGCGAAGTGAGGCACACTTCGCTAGAGTAGATGCGCCCCATTTCACTTGGACGAATTTTGGAGATCTTCTCCACTCTCTCAAGACCGCCAACTCCCCTCTTATTCAAGGTAAGCAATCCCCATTATCTTGGTGTGAAATTCCATCATTTCTACACTAGTATTGATAAAAGCTACACATAAAATACTTAGATCTTCAAGAAATGTTTTCAAGAACTCAAAGGAGGGTTTTGCAAGATTACTTCCAAAAGGTAATCCTACACCCTTAGACTTAGATGTATGGATATATTATGGGAATATGAGTATGAATTAAGTATTGGTACTTATGGTATGGTGATTGGAAGCCATAAGTTCTCAATTTAAATACATAAACATTGTAGAGATTCAAAGGTGATTATTTGATAGAATTTTGTTGGTTGGGTATGGATGGATGGTCATGTATGTGATGTTGGAAGTTATGAATTGTTTAAGAATGATGGTGGGATAAATTGTTGGTAAATGGTAGTAGTTAGATGAATTAATTATATGGTTAAGAGGTGTAGAGAATCATGCCTACTAGGTGTTTGGTAAAATGCCTAAATAGCCTAAATTATGGAATTTGTTACTAATATTGATTACATTGGATGTTGTTATTGTAGATTGAAGTTTTTAGTGTAGTGGATCATTGTAGTATCATTAAGTGATGAATTTGAGGTACGTTGGCTAAACTAATATTTTAGAAATAAATTACACGATGTTCCCGTAAGTTTCAAGTATGGTTGGCTCAAGTTCCTTATTCTCATGTTCTGAGTTGTTCCCAATAAATTTGATTGTCCCGAATAAGCAAGTGTCAGAGAATTATGTATTCAAAATGTATTCTGAATGTTCTTATCATATTATGTTGTCCTTCGGGAATATGTTCAAGAATGATATGTGTATTAAAATGTTATGGCTTTGAGCCGTGTTTCAAATGAAAGTTCATTATGCTTAACTTAGAAAGAATACTCCATGCGTCTAAACCTCCAATTGCTTATATGTGTACATAAAGTCTTGATTTGAAATGCCTTGTTGTTGATAATCTATAAGGATGCTTGAAAGTGAAAGAAGTGGGTTGAAAATGTAACATGTGGCCACTGTGCCGATAATGAAAATTATACTTGGAGCCAATGGTGCCAATGAAATGAAGTGATGTGAGAAAGGTCAAGAAATAAGCCTTGATTCAATTGTTCCAAATTGACTTCAAAAATAGATTTGCTTAAAAGCTTATGTACTCAAATCGTGGCCAAATGTGGTTGTTTCAACTAATGCTATGCTTTGTAAGTCTTTCCAACGTGTTTTGAGCTCTTATATATATTCATGAGTTGAAATTGTGTATTACCCTTTTTGGGAAAAAATATTTCAAGAATAAATGATGTATTACTCGTTTATGATTTTAACTTGTGCTTCTATTGCCAATCATCTTGCTCCATTTCTTGGAAAGAAATTCATTTTGTTTAAAGTCTTCATTACTAATGAACCTAAAGTTGTAATTTCCGGTATATTTTATCTGTTGATATTTATGATGATGATCCATGAAAGAAATGAAATGAAAGTGTGAAATATGAAATACGGCCATTGTTCCATGAATGGAGAATCATTCATGAATGGCCAAGAAAGCCAATGAAATAATGATGTTGTAAGTGGTTGAAAGTACCAATGAGGCTATAAATGGTGTGAAAGGTTATGAGGTAAATGCAATTGTATTTCTGTTTCCCTTGTATAAAAATTAAAAATATTTTTGGGAGTATCATTAGTCACCAAGGAAGGGTAGGTAACAACCTAACCCCGAAACTACATGTGTCGGTGTAGGAGTGATTGGGGGTAAAATCCTGTATTGATGTGATGAAATTACTCCCCTTAAATGGGATGAGATGATTGATAGAAAAGTATGATGTCGATCCACACTGCATTGTGGTGAGACGTCCTAGCCGATAGGGTCGTGATCGGATGCCATGCCGCACACATTGTGGTGATTGTGCTGGAAATTATAATTGAAATTGTGATTGTGGTTGATGTCTTAAATGAGACGGCTTAGCCGATCGGGTCGTGATCGAACTCTGTGCTAAAAGTACGGTGGTATTGGTATTGTGAACGGTGGCATATTGGTACTAAAGATCTCCCAAGTTAAGATACGGAAATTTATTTAATCACTGTCTTGGTCCTAACTTGAGGTTTGATGTGGCACTATCATAGTAATCTTTTGTATCTATTAGAGGCTCCGTAGACATAGTGTGGGTTGTATATTAGTGTTGGGGAAGTCAAACAATGTATGTTGTGTTTGAATTACTTGTTCCACTTCAGACCATGAAAGTGTGAGTAATTTGAGACTTTAAAATGAACTAACTAATGGTAATGAATTGGTATTTTATACATGATCTCCTTATTGTCTAATTAATGAAAATATGTATTCTCTTTATTCATAAGTGAGTTTGGGTAGAAAGTATCTGAGAGGCTTGCTCGGCTGGGTTCACTTGGTTGAGCATCGGTCTGACAAAGATCTAGTTCTATTGAGAGGCTTCCACTGATTTTATAATTGTTCTTGCTTGTATTATTAATCGTTCTATTGAGAGGGTGTTTTGCCATTCATACTAGTACTATTCCATATGTACTAACATCCCTTTTGTTTCGGAGGCACTGCATCTTCAATGGATGTAGGTTGTTCCACAGTATGAGACACTAATCAGTGATAGTGGTACACCCTCTTCCCAGCTGACTTGGTGAGCTCCACTTCATTTCGGTGTCATGTATCTTTTATTCCTTGTATATTGTGTTTGAGGTATAGCTGGGGCCTTGTTGCTGGCACTATCATAGTACTCTTTTGTATCTATTAAAGGCTCCGTAGATATAGTGTGGGTTGTATATTAGTGTTGGGGAAGTCAAACAATGTATGTTGTGTTTGAATTACTTGTTCCACTTCAGACCATGAAAGTGTGAGTAATTTGAGACTTTAAAATGAACTAACTAATGGTAATGAATTGGTATTTTATACATGATCTCCTTATTGTCTAATTAATGAAAATATGTATTCTCTTTATTCATAAGTGAGTTTGGGTAGAAAGTATCTGAGAGGCTTGCTCGGCTGGGTTCACTTGGTTGAGCATCGGTCTGACAAAGATCTAGTTCTATTGAGAGGCTTCCACTGATTTTATAATTGTTCTTGCTTGTATTATTAATCGTTCTATTGAGAGGGTGTTTTGCCATTCATACTAGTACTATTCCATATGTACTAACATCCCTTTTGTTTCGGAGGCACTGCATCTTCAATGGATGTAGGTTGTTCCACAGTATGAGACACTAATCAGTGATAGTGGTACACCCTCTTCCCAGCTGACTTGGTGAGCTCCACTTCATTTCGGTGTCATGTATCTTTTATTCCTTGTATATTGTGTTTGAGGTATAGCTGGGGCCTTGTTGCTGGCACTATCATAGTACTCTTTTGTATCTATTAAAGGCTCCGTAGACATAGTGTGGGTTGTATATTAGTGTTGGGGAAGTCAAACAATGTATGTTGTGTTTGAATTACTTGTTCCACTTCAGACCATGAAAGTGTGAGTAATTTGAGACTTTAAAATGAACTAACTAATGGTAATGAATTGGTATTTTATACATGATATCCTTATTGTCTAATTAATGAAAATATGTATTCTCTTTATTCATAAGTGAGTTTGGGTAGAAAGTATCTGAGAGGCTTGCTCGGCTGGGTTCACTTGGTTGAGCATCGGTCTGACAAAGATCTAGTTCTATTGAGAGGCTTCCACTGATTTTATAATTGTTCTTGCTTGTATTATTAATCGTTCTATTGAGAGGGTGTTTTGCCATTCATACTAGTACTATTCCATATGTACTAACATCCCTTTTGTTTCGGAGGCACTGCATCTTCAATGGATGTAGGTTGTTCCACAGTATGAGACACTAATCAGTGATAGTGGTACACCCTCTTCCCAGCTGACTTGGTGAGCTCCACTTCATTTCGGTGTCATGTATCTTTTATTCCTTGTGTATTGTGTTTGAGGTATAGCCGAGGCCTTGTTGCTGGCACTATCATAGTACTCTTTTGTATCTATTAAAGGCTCCGTAGACATAGTGTGGGTTGTATATTAGTGTTGGGGAAGTCAAACAATGTATGTTGTGTTTGAATTACTTGTTCCACTTCAGACCATGAAAGTGTGAGTAATTTGAGACTTTAAAATGAACTAACTAATGGTAATGAATTGGTATTTTATACATGATCTCCTTATTGTCTAATTAATGAAAATATGTATTCTCTTTATTCATAAGTGAGTTTGGGTAAAAAGTATCTAACAGGCTTGCTCGGTCGGGTTCACTTGGTTGATCTAGTTCTAACAAAGTATCTGATAGGCAAATATCCAGTATCTAACAAAGATCTGGTTCTGATGGGGGATATCAACTTTAAGTTTGTCATCATCAAAAATGGAAAAATTTATAAGATATGTGTCCTTTGTTTTAATGATTTGACATACTTCACTTGAGATCTAGATAAGGAACCTGAAACAATTATTTCCTTTGCGTTCAGCGTAACTAGTCAGATATCTGGTTCAACTCTCAATGAAATCAGTTAAGGGAACGACATAGGGAACAGTAGAGGGAATAGATAGAGATAAGTTCCTTCGGTCACAGTACAAGTCACATCCTTAAAGCTATTAAAGTCGCTGCACTGCTGCACTGCACACGTAACAGTACAACAGTCAATTTATGGAGCATGACTTGTACCGGATATTTGCTTATATCATCCCAATGACCTCACACACACATATTATCAACATGAGGCAAGGGATTTCATTGCCTAACACTTGCAAAACCTAAAATTGATTTTCTCTCTCAAGTGCTAGCCACTATCTCTCTCAAGAACAAAGCAGCTACAACCTCAAGGACCGAATCCAAAGATTGAAGATATTTTAAGTCCTTAGGTTTGTTGAGTCTATGTTATTTGTTCTTAATTTGTAATCCCACACTACTTTCAAGAAGTGTCTTTGTATGACAGATTAAAACCACTGTTTGGTTTAGTTTCTTGACTAGAATTAGTCAAGATTTGTTGTTTTATAATAGAGTTATTACAAAGAGGCTTGCAATATAGTTATTGCAAGTAGGTGAGGGATTAAGAGTTTAATTCCTAGGTGATAGTAGGTTGTAATCCAATGTTTCTCGGTTGGCGAAGATGAAATCCTACGAGTGTAGGTCGTGATTTTAATCCCGTGAGCTGGGAGTTTTTCACGTAAAATATTGTTGCGTTATTTACTTACCAATGTATGTGTATGTGTGTATTCTGTGGGAACTTATAGAGAACCAAGTTCTCTATATAGTTTGGTGGACTCTTAGTTTGCATCATGTACTAAGGTCTCGTTTGTTGTTTTAAGTTTAAGGTGTCTGAATCTGAATATCAAGATGTCTATTAAGATTAAGACATTTGAATTTGAATACACATCTGAATGTATAAAATTTATCTTTATCTAAAAATTAATAAAACATAAAATTAAAATAAAGTACTAATTAACCTAATATTCTTTTAATAAATAAATATAGTAATTGGTGGTGGTGATGACTAACAGAGGTATCTGTGAATGTCGACTAGCTGAGGTGGCTAGTGGTGGTTTTGGTTGACAGTGGTGATTCTCGGTAGAAGCTAGTGGTAATTGATAGCAATAGCGATTATGGTTGGGGATGGTGGTAGGTGGCGATAGTTAATAAATGATGGGTGGTGGTGGTGGTGGTGGTGGTTGTGATTGAAGAAAGTGATGATGGGTGCTAGTAGTTTTTAATGGTGGGCGGTGACGGCTATGGTTATTGAAGGTGATGTGATGGTTGGTTATGATAGTTGATGTGGTTATGGTTGAGAATGATGGTGGTGTGGGTGGTGATAGTGGTGGAGGCCGCTATGGTTAAGGATAGTGGTGGTGGCAGTTTATAATATTAGGCGGCGGCAGTTAGTAATGATTGTGGATGATAGCATATTCATGAAATTAAGTCTTGATTATAAATCTTAAATATACGGACCTATTTAGACTCATTAAGTGGTTGTGAAGTAAAAAATAAATACACTTAATGATTAAAATCTGAATATTTAAGATTCATACTTAAAAATCAAACGCACTTAGTGTCTCAGATCTGAATGATTAAGATCCGTACCTCCATTAAGTATAAAAAAAAATGAAACCTAAGCCGAAAGGATCATGTTTTATTATTGGGCAAAGATCACTTTTGGCCCGCGACCGAAGTGTTGTTAGCATACCGGAGTGTTGCAATGTTAGAAGCATTTCTTTGAGACCACAACTCTGTGTACGTTTTTCTATTAGGGCTGCTTAACGGGCGGATCGGGCGGTTATTTACTCTTAATAGTTTGGCTTATTGGTTATCGGTTTTTAAATGTATTAATCCGCTAGCTACCCGATAAGATATCGGGCGGATTGGTATCGGTTTAGCTATTATCGGGCGGTTATCGGTTTAATTTCAGTTGATTGAAATGATGACATTCTTCAGTCGTGGGGGTAGGGATGTGAAGTACATAGATGAATATACTGATGGACTGACTGCTTTTAATTTGTATGTTCTGCAGATTAAGCTACAATTCTCGGTCAAAGTGAGGTTTAATTATAAGCGGTGATGTTATGATTCAGACTTGTAAATATATACTACGTATCTGTTATGTAAAGATGGTTTCACTCCATATTAGTGGAAACTTCATCTTCTTGCTCATCATGTGCAGGCTTGATACTGAGGTTATCTTTTGTCGTGTGTGGGAGGGCTAGATTTTGTTGGATCTCATTTTAAGATTTTAGGGAGAGATCGCGTCCTGCACATGTAAATGCCTTTTTGTAACAGATGAATTGTGTTTTCAACTATGATGCTTAGCTTATGGCAATGGTTGATATTAACAGTATTAACCTGAGAGTTGTCACTGCTGGATGTGGTTGAAGTTATTGTTGCTCTGTAAATTTCGTTGTAACTGGCTTGTGTCCTTTCTGCTGCTACTCTTCCGTATTTTGCTAAGAAAAGTTGACATGAAACTAGTTAGAAGTTGCAGTGTCTCCTTGCTTTGCTTTGGCTATATAGTAAAGTGTATAAAGTTAAAGTTCTGTAACAAAATATGAATGATTCTCGAAGATGATAATCTTTCTGAAAAAACAAATATATGGTCCAGAGCAGTAATATATATATATATATATATATATATATATATATATATATATATATTCTTAACGGGTTAACGGATTATCTGTTAAAAAAATTGAATAATCCGCCCCCAAACCGATAAGCCGTTAATAAAAAAAATTTAATATGTTTCCCGTTCGTTAAACCGTTAACCCGATACCAATAAGCCATTAAGTTTCAATTTCGATTTGGTTTTCGGTTTCGGTTCTGGGCCATGTATAATTATGCTTTAATTTAGTATGTTACCAATACCAATATCAGAAGGATCTTCTTAAAGAAAAGTCTAGCTTTAAGTAACTACGTTGGTGAATTTTTTATTTTTTAAAAAATTAACCCAAATAGTCGCATATCCAATCGCTTAAATTAAAAATAGTCGGTGGACGTATAATGCAAGCATAATTTAGGTATTATATGTGTATAATTGTGTATAATCAATGTACAATCTATGTATATTGGTAGAAAAAGTAAACAATGAATATGACCGACTATTTGTATAAAGATTTTTTTTACTAGGTTAGTTTGAGATATATTACATGAAAAATTATTAATTTTTTAATGGAATTTGAAGATAATATATTTTTAGTTGTCAATTACAAGAAAGTGACAAAGAGTTTACTGGGGTGGGGGATATCGGTTGGGCCGTGTTTAGCCCAAGATACCATGAGATGAAAGTGTATTTTCTTTTAAGGGATTTTTTCCTTCATATATAATATTTAAAACTTATTTTCTAAAATTATCCTAATTTTATATATTATCCGCTCTAAACAAGGATTACTTACAAATTATATACATTTCATTATTAGTGCCTTAAATTAGGGGATTTAGTTACACCATTTTATTTTTTTCTCTCATTTCCTCTTTTCCTATTCTCTCTCTATATACACACACAATCCATTACTAATTACTAATGCCTTAAATTAGGAGATTTAGTTATACCATTTTCCTTTTTTATTAAAGTGGAAAAATATTGGAAAAATTCCTCTTTCCCTATGTTGTTTTTCAGCTGCGTTTTTTTAGGTAATTTCAACTGCTTTTCCATGGTTTTTGTAAGCTCTTTGGACTGTTTTCGAGCAGATTTTTGCGGCTTGGTTTTGGGTGTACCTAGACAGGTTAGAGCATTTATGCAGCTGGACAGATGGGAGATGGCATCCTTCCGGATTCGACAACTGAAAGCAGTAGAGATTAGTTATGAACCTCCGTGAGAAAAGAATTGCAATTAGCTCGCGTGAAAAGCTTCCTTAGCTTTCCTTTGCGATTAGAAAGAAGTAACAGATTAGAGATTGGAGTACTAATCTCTCACAAATCACTGGAGGGTAAGGTAACATGCCCCCCATCCACTTTTGTTGCCTTTACACAATCAATGAAACAGTAGCCCGCTTCATTAAAAACAAGTGGCTAATTTTTGTGGCTGAACACGTGAGTCGAAAATAAGTAAAATGTTCAATACCTCCACCTCCGTCGATGTAGCACCGGCAACATCATCAATAGAAATTCGACAGTGATAAATTTGTATGGTACATCAACATACAAATTAAAAATAAATTTCGTACAAATTTAATGCAAATTTGAATATTTACAACAACATACATG
>AWOL01S0009443.1:54619-83103 GCA_000715115.1 Nicotiana otophora | reverse complement strand
CCCCCCCCACAAATCCACTTTTGTTGCCTTTACACAATCAATTAAACAGTAGCCCGGTTCATTAAAAAAAAAGTGGCTAATTTTTGTGGCCGAACACGTGAGTCGAAATTAAGTAACATGTTCAATGCCTTCACCTCTGTCGATGTAGCACCGGCAACAACATCAATAGAAATTCGACAGTGATAAATTTGTATGGTACATCAACATACAAATTAAAAATAAATTTCGTACAAATTTAATGCAAATTTGAATATCTACAACAACATACATAGTAAAAACAAATTTCATACAACCAATTATATATTATACAACTTATCTAAAACTTTCATACATTATTTCTACTCATTTAAATATAACTACAAGAGCATACAACTTAAATATAATTTTTATACAAATTTTATACAATATGTCTTTTGTATATATTTTGTATCTGATTTGTATATATTTTGATTGTGGTGTGTGCTTCTTCCTCTCCAAAATTCCAATCAAAACTTACTCTCTTAATACAATTTTGATACATATCAACAACTTTATGTAAAAAGATAGTATTAATAACTTAAAGACAAATTTTATATAATGATTCATACATTATACAACTATTTTTCAACTTTCATACAACATTTATATATATATATATATATATATATATAACTACAACAGAATACAATTTATCTATAATTATAATACAACTTTACTACAATTTCGTAAGTACATTGTATGTTATGTGTTCTTCTTCTTCGAGCTTCAATCTGAAATTCAGCCAAAATCAAGTTTAATCTTCACCAAAACACCCTCAAAATTGAGATATAAACTCCAAACAATATTCTCAATTGTTTGCAACAACACCCAATCCAAACAAATAATGATTTTTTGAAAACTCAAATTCGATTTCAAAGCTTCAAAGCTTTTTAATGTCTGTCAACGGTGGAAAGTCAAACACCTTCAAAATTTATTGATTGACAATTTCAATTTGAACACCAATTGTGCAACATGAAAGGAAATTGCTAAGTTAAAACGATTGAAATCCATTGATGAATTTCATTAAATCTCTGTACAAAAAGAAAGCATAAAAAAAATAGAGAACATCAAATGAAGAAAAATTGGAAAAAAAACAGAGAAGGAGAGTAGAGAGACGAAGAGAGAGAGAGAGAGAGAGAGAGAGAGAGAGAGAGAGAGAGAGAGAGAGAGATAGTGGGTAAGTATAAATGGATAAGGAAATAAATGATATTCCTTATTTAATTCTTAATATAAAGAGATACTCATTTAAAACTTATTTGTATATAATTGGTAAATTGTATATGACCATGTAATTAAATTGAAATTTGAGTAAGGATGTTAATAAGGTTTAAAATAGTATATATGAAAGTAAAAATACCTTCTTTTACTATCTTGTGTGAGTTGGGTGAAGTACATAAACAGCCCTCAAAGTGGATGACTCAAATTTTTGTTCCCACTTATCCTATGACGGAAACTTCAAGTTTAACAAATCTTGTCTCTCACTTGTCAATGGAAAACACTTTTTATTTTTAACCTTGAAGTTCTACCTATGGACCAAAAGGGGATCAAGAGTAAAAGACGATTTCTGTAATTTTTGGGTGTGGGCTGAAGTTACATTCAGAAGATTTGATCCATGGCTACTTCTTTCAATATCTAGTGTTAGATTCATGAGATCTTTACATAAATAACCGGTCATATTTACTATTTACTTTGTCTAGCCATATACATAAATTATATAGTATTTACATATAATTAATTATACACATATAATATTTAAATTATACATACACTGACTATTTTTAGTTTAAACAGTTGTGTGAGCTACTATTTGGGTTAATTCTTCAAGATTTAGTCCCATGGACTTAGCTGTTTTCTAATTTTGCCCAAACTACTAGATTGGCAAGACTGATTAGGCCCTTTACATGCCTGATTTTTCACCATTTTAATTTCAATGTATATATATCTCTTACTAATTAAGTTTGTACAATATACATCTCTATATGGCGACAATATCATTTCTTTACAGGACGATGTACTAAAATGGATAAAATGCGCGAAATTAAAGAAAATGGTTCCTTGCTACCTTCCAAATAAATCACAAACTTCAGCAATTCGCATAGTTTCCTTGATCTCATTGGGCTTTTGGCGAAACAAGCTAAACTTATTCATAACCGGACAATGAGGTAAAAATAGCACGAACTAGTCAGTTTTCGGATCGGTAATTGAAAATATAGCCAGTATTTAAAAAGTCATTGAAAAATAGCATCTATTTTACTGCAACACGGACCGGTCCAGCATAATATACTGGAGATTGGTGCACCTATGTATAAACTTCCAGTATATTATGCTGGAACTCCAACACGCGGAAAGTTCCAGCATAATATACTAGAGATTGGAGCACCTGTGTATGAACTTCTAACATATTATGCTGGACCGGTATATTATACTGGAACTCCAACATATTATGCTGAAAATATGTTGGAGTTATAGTATAATATACTGGAACTCCAGTATATTATGTTGGAATATTTTTCGGATTTTGAACAGTATTTTCGTTCAGATTTATCTTTACATAAAAAGTGGCTAAATTTTAATTACTTTTCAAACTGTGACTATTTTTCAATTATCACTTGTAAATGTGGCTATTTTTGAATTTGTTTACCTTTGAAAACTAAGAGCCTTTACCATATGGATTGTGAGCTGAATACGGGGATTAAAAAAAATAAGTGTTGACAACTGAAGCAGATGAATTTATACAAGCTTACATTTGATATTGTACGTATGATTGTTAACAAAAGTAACGATTTTGTGACGTTCGAATTTACATGATATTTTTCTTTTTCAAAAAATCTTGAACTTCATACTCAACTAAACATTGTCATAAACAGAAACGGAGGCAGTATTAATTTTTACTAGGAAAGCGCATTGGATGGGAAAGTGACATAGTATTCAACAGAGTCACGTGTAGTGTGTGGATATTTGGTTTTACCCGAAAAAGCCGTCGCCGCCCATACGGCCATGCCGTCTTTTGATCACGTGCCACACACAGCTTCACCTACATTTTGGACTTTCCATGTCTTCTCGATCACTAATTCCTGGGCCAAACATTCCGAGTTTCAAAACTCTGATACGCTATAATATTGTGAAACAACTAGTATTAAGAGCCCGTTTGGACATTTAAAAAAATCTATTTTTTTCCGAAAAAAATTATTTTTTTTCGAAATCAGTGTTTGGTCATAAAATTTTCAATTTTTACTTGAAGATAAATTTTAAAATTTTTTAAAAATTTGAAAAATTTCAAAAAGTTATTTTTTAAAATTTTCACTCATATCACTCACAAAACTTCAAAAACAACCCAAATTATATTTATGTCCAAACACAACTCTAATTTTCAAATATCATTTTCACTTGAAATTTTTTTTCACTTTTTTTTTAAATTTTATAATTCTTATGTCCAAACGCCCACTAAGTTATCCTTTGCTATTTGCTAATACTTAGATTATATCAAAATGAGAGGCTCATCTATCATTTAAAGTTTATAGGTTTCTACTGTAATATTAAATTATTATATAATAATAATAACTGAATTTATAGTTAGATATGAATAGATATTTAGTGGATTTCTTAATAGAAATACAGAGTATTTGCAAAAGTTACTGAACCCATATACAATGCTCTAAATCCGCTACTGAATCCACGAAGCAGCAAGGTTCGTGGCCGAGATGTCAACAGGGGTCGAGGTCGAGCACCGTTGGCAAAGCTGTAACGGCTAGTTTTCGAAATATGATATTAAAGAGAATATTCTAGTGGATATTCTCTGCACTTGTACTATTAGGGTTTGTCAAGAAAATGTCTCATATAAATAGAAAAGGAGACAGTGGTGTAAGGCATGTGACATTCATTTTCACAAGAACAGACTTTTGATTGAAGATTCTTTCTCTCTCTTACAAAGATACAAACACTGTTTTTTCATTTAGATTCTTGTTCGTATTATCCCTCACCCTTCCATCAGATCCGAGAATAATTCGAACATTCTGGGATTTGTCTGTCACTCATCATTATCAGGAGGGATAATCAACAAGTTCATACTTTATTTGGTGAATCACTCATATTTCTTAAATGTCATTTATTGTTATTTATTGCTAGTTGTTGCTATATTATTGCTCATACTTTTTGGAATAGTTAATGCATATTGTTATCAATCCTCCACAAGATCTGACCAACATTAGTCACATTATCGGAAATAATATCTAGAGATATTGTTATTAACTAAGTTTAACCCATTATTATATAAACTCAATTGTTCAAATCGAAAGTTACACTTTTTGGTCAAACAATTTGGTGTCGTCTGTGGGGATTTCTTAGTTAAGCTTTTAGTTTCTTCTTGATCTACAGCCAACACGCGCCTCTGACATAAAAAAACAAAAAGAAGAGAAAGCAAAAAACAAGATCTCCTTTCTTTGTACGTACAAAATCCTAACATGGCAGGCAACCGAGAAGAAAGGGCGAGAATAATCAATGACCTCCCAACTAACCTCATGAATGTCATCAACAAAAGCTGTGAAACGGTAGACGAAGGCGCAACTCACAATGCCTCCCCTAGGCGAGATGGGTCATCGCCTCCTCATTGCAGCATCACAAAGTCTCTTGGTAAGGGAGCCTCCACATCTATGGGGGAAGAGACGCCCCCAGATGTAAAAAAGCTCCTCGAAGCATGACTAACCGACACGCTAACCAGCGTCCTTAACAAGCCCGCCCGGGACACGGCCACAGAAAACGCAAGAACTTGTATTATACAACTAATAGACGAGCATCACAACCAACTCCCTCCTCCTCCCACGACAGGTATTACTCATAATATCGTTAATAGTGCAGGTGACGACACTCTCGCAGCCATTCTAAAAAGGATGGAGGAAATGGAGAATGAGAACAGAGCACTCTGGGACCAGATGAGGGAACACCAAGAAAGGTCGATAAACCAGGCGCCCCTAAGCTTTTGCCGAAGAGAGATGCCGGCCGATTCATCGAGCAGCTTTATATTGATGACGCCGCCTTACATGCCATACCAAAAGCCTTTAAAATGCTGCCCAACCTCAGGATATATGATGGCACGACTGACCCTGAAGATCATGTGACTCACTACGTTATCGCCGTGAAAGGCAATGACCTCGCCAAAGAACAAGTATCTTCCATTTTATTGAAAAACTTTGGTGAAACCCTCACAGGAGGAACGTTAACATGGTATTTACAACTACCTGCGCATTCCATTGAAACTTTCAAAAAGATGGCCGACAAGTTCATAAAGGCCCACGTTGGGGCCAAGAAGGCCGAGGCAAGAGTGAACGACATATTTGCTATTAAATAGTCTCCGAGAGAAGGATTGAGGGACTTCCTTGCCCGGTTCAATCGAGTAAGGATGACCTTATCAAATGTGTCAGAAGGGATGACGGTCGCAGCCTTCCAGAATGGGCCGAGCAGGGATGGTTCGAGGGCGACTAGAAAACTATTAAGTCGACTGATGAAGTACCCCCAACCACTTAGGATAAAATACACAACGCATATTGTACCGAGGTCCGAGCAGATGAGGACGACCTCAATGGACCAACTCATCAACTGATCTCGGTACAGGATGAACCCAGAAAAGATCGAAGAAATGATACCAGAAGAGACCTTGCAGCTTCGCGACCTAAAAGGGAATGACATCAATCGTACATCAGAGCGGCCTTCATACCCTCCTCCCGCCACGAGGAAGGCCCTCCTAGATCAAGGACAGAGACTCACCGGAACGAAAGAGGTATGCCCCCTTTATTATCCGCACACAACTTTTGTGTGTCACTTACAGAGATAGTCTATGCCCTGGAGAAGCTCGGACCAAAGGTGAAATGGCCACAAAAGATGAGGTCAGATCTGAATACCAGGAAGTCGGACGCCCTCTGCGAGTTCCACCAAGAACGAGGGCATAAAATCAAAGATTGCATCGCCCTAAAGCAGGAGGTCGTAAACATGTTATGACAAGGACATCTTAAAGAGTTGTTGAGTGACCGGGGAAGGACCAACTTTTCCAGAGGACGTGAGCAACATCAAGGACCGTCGAAACCGCCCTCACCAACTTGCACCATTCTCATGATCATCAGTGGTGATGATGATGCTTCCATCAATAGCGTGAAATTCACCACTATCCACAAGCTCAAATGGTCAATCACTCGCAAACGGTATGATAAACTCAGAAAAGAGTATCTTTTTTGATAAGTCGGATACCAACGGTTTGTCTTTCCCCCACTATGATGCCCTTGTTATTACTTTAAAAATTTTAGATACCGATATAAGACGCATTATGGTAGACGATGGGAGCAGCGCATGCATTATCCATCCTCGAGTACTTGCACAAATGAAACCCGAAGATAAGATAGTGTTGTGTTGCATCACGCCAACTAGTTTTAACAGTGCAATCGAGCGAACATCTAGTGAATTCACACTCCCTATTCTGGCCGGTGGCGTTACTCTGGAAACCACGTTCCACATCATGGACCAAGACTGTCACGCCCCGAACTCGGGGAGTGCGACCGGCGCTCAACCGAGATAACCCGGCCGAGCAAGCCTGTTAGATTTTCTTCTACCCAAACTCATCCGTGAATAAAGAGGAGATGTACTCCATTAATGATACACTGAAAAAATTTTATTAACAACTCCCATTTCATTTCTATTAACAGCCTCATTTATAATTTCCAAACTATTACAAGTTTATAGATATAATGAAAAACATGTTTGCCAAAAATACCAACACATCTAGTTCAATTCCCAACATCAAACATCACCCACAACCTGTCTATAGAGCCTCTAAGTGCCTCTAAGTACAACAAAAGAGTAGTATGAAAGTGCCGGCAATAAGGCCCCGGCTATACCTCAAAACACAAAGTATAACATCAAGTGACAACATGCCCGGAATAGAGTAGGGCTCCCCAAAACATGCTGAATAGGGAGTAACTACTAACGAGGATCAAAACTGCCCGCTGCTGAACCACCTGCATCCATTGAAGATACAGCGCCCCCGGCAAAAGGGACGTTAGTACATATGAAATAGTACTAGTATGTAAAGCTAACTGTCCTCTTTCAAAATAGAATGCCAATGTAAGAAAGTGAAAACCATGGAAACAATAATCAACAATCAAAGATATCCAAATTCCAAGTTAAAACATAATAATTTTTAAAATACGAAGATAATATTATATATTTTTGGTTGGGAGATCTGTAGCACCGATATACCACCTCTCACAATATCACCGTTTACAAGACCAATACCATGGTACTTTTAGCACGAAGTTCGATCACGATCCGATCGGCTAGGCTGTCTCATCCGAGACATCAACTACAATCTACAATTTCCAGCACAATCACCATAATGTGTGCGACATGGTGTCTGATCTCGACCCGATCGGCTAGGTCATCTCACCACAAAGTCGTGTGGATCGACATCATCCTTTTCTATTAATCATATCATCCCAATTAAGGGAATAATTTTATCACATCAATCTCATCTCAAATAAGGGGAATAATTTTATCACATCAATCTCATCTCAAATAAGGGGAATAATTTTATCACATCAATCTCATCCCAAATAAGGGGAATAATTTTATCACATCAATCTCATCCCAAATAAGGGAAATAATCACAATCCACTCCTACACCGCCACGTGTAGTTTCGGGGTTAGGTTATTTCAACCTACCTTTCCTCGGTGACTATCGATACTCCCAAAAATATGTTTGGTTTGCATACAAGGTAACATAGATACAAATGTATTTACCTCATCATCTTTCACATTGTATAAATCTTCACTAGTATTTTCAACCAATCACAATAACAATATTTCCTTGGCTCTTTTGGCCATTTACAAGATTCTTTATTCGTATTTCATATTCCATACTTTCATATCTTACCTTCCATGGATCATAATCATATATATCAACATATATAATAATCCGAAAATCACAACTTTAAGTTCATTAGTAATGAAAACTTTAAACACAATAGATTTCATTCCAAGAAATGGAGTAAAATGATTGGCAATCGAAGCGCAAGTTAAAATCATAAACAAGTATCACATCATTTATTCTTGAAATACTTTTCCCCAAAAAGGGCAATGCACAATTTTCACTCACGAATATGTAAGAACGCAAAACACATTGAAAATACTCACAAAGCATAGCATTAGTTAAAACAGCCATATTGGGGCATGACTTGAGTACATAAGCTTTTAGAAAAATCTACTTTTGAAGTAATTTTTGAACAATTGAATCAAGGCTCAATTCATAATCTTTCTCACATCATCTCATTTTATTGGCACCTCTAACCACAAGTATAACTTTCATTCTTGGAACGGTGGCCACGCCTTATATCATCAACTCACTTCTTTCACTTTCGAGCATCTTTATAGATTATCAACAACAAGACATTTTCAATCAAGACTTTAGGTACACATATGAGCAACTAAGAGTCTTAAGTACATCGAGTTTTTCTCACACAAGTTGGCAACTAGCTTTCATTTGAAACACGACTCAAAGTCATAACATTATAATACACATATCATTCTTGAACACATTCCCGAAGGATAACATAATGTGATAGAAATATTCAGAACATATTTTGAATACATACATCTTTCGACACTTTCCTTACTTGGGATAATCGAATTTAGTAGGAACAACTCGGAACATGGGAATTAGAAACTTGAGCTAACAATACTTTAAATTTAGGGAAAGATCATGGAATTCATTTCTAAAAGAGTAGTTTAGCCAACATACCTCAAATTCGTCCCTTAATGATACTACAACGATCCACTACACTAAGCAACTTCAATCTATAATAACAACATCCAATGGGACTAATATTAGTAACAAATTCCATAATTTAGACCATTTAGGCACTTTATCAAATACCTAGTAGGCATGAATCTCTACATCTTTTAACCGTATAATTAGTTCATCCAACTACTACCATTTACCCATAATTTATCCCACCATCATTCTTAAACAATTCTTAACTTCCAACATCACATACATGACCATCCATCCACACCCAACCAACAAAATTCTATCAAATAATCACCTTTCAATCTCTACAATGGTTATGTATTTAAATTGGGAACTTATGGCTTCTAATCACTATACCATAAGTTATAACACATATTTCATACATAAATAATCACCATATATTAGTTAGAGATGGTAGACATACCTCTTGTAGTGAGACTCTTGAAAATTCCAACTTGTAGGGTTCTTTACCAATTTGGAGATTTGAATGGAAATCTATGGATCTTCAAGATTAATCCTAGTTAATATATGTGTTTAGGAGTAGTAATCAACTCAAAATACTCCAAAAACATTATATTGGTTCATGGGAGGGAGGTGTTGGACGGATTTCCCTTGATATGCAAGCCCTAGCTCAAATAAATGACTTAGCCCCTCTCTCTACCCGACCTTGGGGTATTTAATGGGCTTCTACGTGCGCGGTCGCACACCTGAGCAAGTGACTGCGCATCTGGTCCCGCACCTGAGGCAGAATACCATCTAATATGAGTGGGCGCGCATCTGGGCACGCATATGGCATAGGTCCGGTAAATTGGCCGTAACTATTTGTAGAAATATCCAAATGACAAACGATTTGATGCATTAGAAACTAGACTCAAAGGGATTTAATTGGATAGGTAGATCTCCTCCTAAGTCTTTATAGTTTGGTAGAATCATATATTGGAAGTAGGATCTTGTGCGAATTAAGACATCCTTTCCACTTAATGTATCCAACTTGTTCCACACAAGTTCTTTCCATTCACAAAACTCCTTAGTATGTTCCAACACCTCTTAAACATATATTTTCATTTCAAAATGATGTGGTTCTATCCCATGGGTATCTTTTAATACTCAAATACGTTATTTTCAAATACCGCTGGCGCACTTTAAAATCTTAAATCATTAGGAAATTATTAACGAGGCCTTACATTCTCCTCCGCTTAGGATTATTCGTCCTCGAATGAGGAGTAGAGTCCGCCCCGAATACTAACATAACTCGACTCTTCTTTCAAATATTTCAAGCCCCCGAATTTGACTAACTCCAAAAAAATTTAGAAATTTCGGCAGAGTCTCCCCTGTAATTTGGGCCTATCCACCTTCCAGAGAATCCCAAAATCACCATAACAACATATACATAACTCAACAAAGCATCACAATATATATCAACAATACTGATCTTAACATTAAGGGCATTACATTAACAGAAGTGGTATCTAGACATGAGTTGCACATATTTAAATCATAACACATAACAAGTACCCTTTTGAACCACAACCATTTGGTTATACATGCAAGTGAGAATACTTCCTTTACTTTGACGGAGGCAGATCTCAATTTCTGTACTTATCCAATAGGAATAACAACCAGGTACCTCTTATAAGCCAATTACCCATTAACTTCACCTTCAATAGTTTCCACCGGAACGATAAGCAAAGGATTTCCAACAACCTTCTGGAACCTAGATGCATCGGGTGCATGGAGGACAACGATGGGAAAACATCATACTCATAGTTTGGCCTATTTCCTTCAAGATTATATAAGGCTTAATATGACTACACATACTTTACCTTTATTAGCAATTCACATAACATCCTCATAAAGAAAATATTGAGAATAACCCGTTCACTTTCTTCAACTCACTTTCTTCAACTCTAAATCTCTACGACAAACACCCAAACTAAACCTTTGGCGACCTTCAACAATTACTCTAAGATGTGCTAGCATGAATATGACCTTAAAATTTCCTATCCAATATATTTGATCACGGGATGATGCTTCTTATTTGACATGTTTGAACCTTCAACCCCCATAGGTTACTATAAATAGGAACAACGAGGTCCGAGATTGGGCTGAAATGTTTCAAGAATCCATCCATGTGCTGAGCAGGGCATTTCAGGAGGTTATATCATAAGAGACATGAAGGTTACTACCAATAGTGCTGACATGGTTAATCATTTTGATGACATCATTGATTCGACAAATGAGGCATAGAGTTGCCTAGTAGGCATTGATAATGTAGGGACCATGTTCATGATTCTGAGATTTAAAAGAAATGAGTCATTTTAGACATGTGACATATGGGAGGCATGGTCGGGAGGATAAAGACATTAGCGTCAGTTATTCTTGGAAGACTATGATTCATGGAAAGGACAACAATAATTGTTTCGTTCCATATGTGCCTTGTTCGGCAATAGTAGGCCACAAAGAGAAATAGCCAAGTACGTGACACCAGTCGCCTATTGGAATATAGGAAAAATCAGTTTAACTCAAAATGAGAATATTCTGGCACCCTGAATGTGATATGGTTTTCAAAATACATGTAGTTGCATTACTCTCTTAACATTAACTAACACAAGGAATAGATATGCCACAAGCACATGAGGATGAAAAAAAAAGTTGAACACTTGTGAGATTACTATTATTCTGATAGCTTAACCCTTCACAATAGTTGATCCTATATGAGAGGGCTAGAGATACAACAAACTTGTCTTTCAAATCAATATGCTCGTCATATGTTCCAGAATCTTAAACATCCACCTGAAGTGGGGAGGAAAAGTCGTTGTAAGGCTGCTTAACTTTCAACCACACACAAGGGAAACCATGTAGCTATGACATCTTAATGTTGGGATGAAATCATGTATTGGTTAGAGAGAATGAACACTTTGCTATGAGCTAGACCCATTTCCGCCATAATAACTTTTAAGTTGCGATACTAGGCCACTTCATGGGCAACTACAATACTAGGAACAAAGTGATCTACTTACTGCGGAATGATTTAAGTAGACATGAAAGTCATACGGAGGTGGGCAAACAAAAACATCTACCCGTGACGAATTTGTGAAAATCTCAAATTTCCCAGAAACATTTATGCGGACATGTAACCCTTTTCAATTGACATGTACACATATGATAGGCGCTGAGACATGCTCTCATGTTACTAGACAGTGAAAAGGATTCATGATAATATTCACAAAAGGAGTAAAGTGATTGTTCAAACCATAGGATCCACATATACCGGAGAGAAAAAGAGTGGCTCAAGAAGGATCTCAACACTAGGCCGCTATATATTGGATTTGATACCACATAGGTAAACTTTATGAATGTGCATGCATAAGCACAAGTGAGCAGATATTATCCATTTGAATCAAAAGGTTCTTGTAAGAAATTCATCAGGTATAGTCCCTTGTTGAGAATTTAGGAAAGCAAGTGGGAAGTATTAATCCTAGAGTTATAACTCAATTCAAGGACATAATTATAGAACTCAATTTCTCAAGAGATCGTAAATAAGAGAATTGTGATCAAGAGGCTTCACGAATACTGTGTCTCGTTCAAAGAGTAGGTACATGCAATGTTTTGTGATTCAACATTTTGGCTAAGTCCATATTTATGTAGGCCCCTTCAATATGGACGTACATATACAACAAGGAAAATAATGTGGTGTTCACAATGAGATAGCAAGGAGTGACTCACTTGGTGATTTTAGATTAACAGGGCAGTACCTTAATTGATGCCCCTCCACTCCACATCCATAACATACATTGGTACCATAGTGACATACCCCCGAATGACATCCCCTATACTTCTCACAATGAGGGTGAGGTCCGTTAAACTAACTCGCCCTACTGACCTGATATTTACCCTTTTTGCATACATCGTAAACATTCCTCATATCCTTTCTCTAGGACCCCGGGATAGGATTAACAATCTCTGGTCCAGCTTGTTGTATGGGCTTTTGAAATTACCCAAATCTACCACCCCTAATACGCTCCTGAGAATACTCACAACACGACGAAAAATGTTCCCGCCTGTATATCGGGCAGACCGGGATAGGTGTACCCAACATAGGGCATTTGTTCTTCTTGTACCCACTCTTTCCACAACCAGAACATATTTCAAGAGTCATCTAACATCTCCCCAAGTGGCGCTTCTTACAAATCAAACAATCTGGCTCATTAGTACCAACAACCTATTTCTTTTCTTAGGTGCTCTCACCACATGATCCGGTGACGCGGTAACATTAATAGCAACAAGGGCACTACCCCTAGCAACTGGTTATTTCAATACCTCCTTGCTGTCTCGAACTAGTGGGTTACTCATATGGAAAATGAGACATTACGAGAAAATTAGCTTCCTATCTTGAGCTCTAACGCACGATCTGGAGTACCAAAGAAGTGTGAATTTCCTAAATGTCCAAGTAGCCTCCTCATTATAGATGTGGTCTACAACACACCGATAAGAAGGACTCTACTAAACACGGCTCCGATACATCCTAGGACACTTTAAAACCTTAGGCTCTGATACCAAGTTTGTCATGCCCTGAACTCGGGGAGCGCGACCAGCGCTCAACCGAGATAATCCGGCCGAGCAAGCCTGTTAGATTTTCTTCTACCCAAACTCATCCATGAATAAAGAGGAGATCTACTCCATTAATAAAACACTGAAAAGATTTCATTAACAACTCCCATTTTATTTCCATTAACAGCTTTATTTATAATTTTCAAATTATTACATGTTTATAGATATAATGAAAAACATGTTTGCCAAAAATACCAACACATTTAGTTCAATTCCCAACATCAAATACCACCCACAACCTGTCTATGGAGCCTCTAAGTATAACAAAAGAGTAGTATGGAAGTGCCGGCAACAAGGTCCCGGCTATACCTCAAAACACAAAGTACAACATAAAGTGACATCAGGTCCGTAATAGAGTAGGGCTCACCAAAACCTATTGAATAGGGAGTAACTACTAACGAGGATCAAAACTGCCTGTTGCTGAACCACCTGCATCCATTGAAGATGCAGCGCCCCGGGCAAAAGAGACGTTAGTACATATGAAATAGTACTAGTATATAAAGCTAACTGTCCTCTTTCAAAATAGAATGCCAATGTAAGAAAGGGAAAAACATGGAAACAACAATCAACAATCAAGGATATCCAAATTCCAAGTTAAACATAATAATTTCCAAAATACGAAGATAATATTATATATTTTTGGTTGGGAGATCTGTAGCACCGATATACCACCATTCACAATATCACTGTTTACAATACCAATATCACCGTACTTTTAGCACGTAGTCTGATCACGACCCAATCGGCTAGGCTGTCTCATCCGAGACATCAACCACAATCACAATTTCAATTATAATTTCCAGCACAATTACCACCATGTGTGCGGCATGGTGTCCGATCACAACCCAATCGGCTAGGCCATCTCACCACAATGTCGTGTGGATCGACATCATCCTTTTCTATTAATCATCACATCCCAATTAAGGGGAATAATTTTATCACATCAATCTCATCCCAAATAAGGAAAATAACCACAATCCACACCTACACCAGCAAGTGTAGTTTCGGGCTTAGGTTATTTCAAACTACCCTTCCTCGGTACCTATCGATACTCCCAAAAACATTTTGGGTTTGCACACAATGTAACATAGATACAAATATATTTTCCTCATCATCTTTCACATTGTATAAATCTTCACTAGTATTTTCAACCAATCACAACAATAATATTTCCTTGGCTCTTTTGGCCATTCACAAGATTCTTTATTCATGGCATGGTGACCGTATTTCATATTGCACACTTTCATATCTTCTCTTCCATGGATTATCATCATAAATATCAACATATATAATATTCCGGAAATCACATCTTTAAGTTCATTAGTAATGAAGGCTTTAAACACAATAGATTTTTTTCCAAAAAATGGAGTAAAATGATTGGCAATCGAAGCGCAAGTTAAAATCATAAACAAGTAGCACACTATTTATTCTTGAAATACTTTTTCCCAAAAAGGGCAATACACAATTCCTACTCACGAATATATAAGAACGCAAAACACATTGAAAATACTCACAAAGCATAGCATTAGTTTAAACAACCACATTGGGGCATGACTTGAGTACATAAACTTTTAGGCAAATCTACTTTTGAAGTTATTTTAGAACAGTTGAATCAAGGCTCATTTCATAATCTTTCTCACATCATCTCATTTCATTGGCACCTCTAGCCACAAATATAACTTTCATTCTTGAAACGATGGCCGCACTTTATTTTTTCAACTCACTTCTTTCTTTTTCGAGCATCTTTATAGATTATCAATAACAAGGCATTTCCAATCAAGACTTTAGGTACACATATGAGCAATTAAGAGTCTTAAGCACATCAAATATTTTTTACACAAGTTGGCATACTGGCTTTCATTTGAAACACGACTCAAAGTCATAACATTATAACACACATATCATTCTTGAACACATTCCCGAAAAATAACATAATGTGATAGGAACATTCAAAACATATTTTGAATACATACATCTTTCGACACTTTGCTTACTCAGGATAATTGAATTTATTAGGAACAACTCGGAACATGGGAATTAGGAACTTGAGCTAACAATACTTGAAATTTAGGGGATGATTATGGAATTCATTTCTAAAAGAGTAATTTAGACAACATACCTCAAATTCATCCCTTAATGATACTACAACGATCCACTACACTAAGCAACTTCAATATACAATAACAACATCCAATGGGACCAATATTAGTAACAAATTCCATAATTTAAGCCATTTAGGCACTTTATCAAATACCTAGTAGGCATGAATCTCTACATCTCTTATCCATAGAATTAGTTCATCCAACTACTGCCATTAACCAACAATTTATCCCACCATTATTCTTAAACAATTCTTAACTTCCAACTTCACATACATGACCATCCATCCACACCCAACTAACAAAATTCCATCAAATAATCACCTTTCAATCTCTACAATGGTTATGTATTTAAATTGGAAACTTATGACTTCTAATCACCATACCATAAGTTATAACACATATTTAATACATAAATAATCACCATAGATTAGTTAGAGATGGTAGACATATCTCTTGCAGTGAGACTCTTGAAAATTCCAACTTGTAGGGTTCTTGACCAATTTGGGGATTTGAATGGAAATCTATGGATCTTCAAGATTAATCCTAGTTAATATAGGTGTTTATGAGTAGTAATCAACTCAAAATACTCCAAAAACATTACCTTGGTTCGTGGGAGGGAGGTGTTGGACGGATTTTCCTTGATATGCAAGCCCTAGCTCAAAGAAATGACTAAGCCCCTCTCTCTACCTGGCCTTGGGGGTATTTAATGAGCTCCTACGTGCGCGGTCGCATACCTGAGAAAGTGACCGCGCATCTGGTCCCGCACCTGAGGCAAAATACCATCTAATATGCGCGGCCGCGCATCTGGGCGTGCATATGGCATAGGTCCGGTAAATTGGCCATAACTGTTTGTAGAAATATCCAAATGACAAACGATTTGATGCGTTAGAAACTAGACTCAAAGGGATTTAATTAGATAGGTAGATCTCCCCCTAAGTCTTTATAGTTTGGTAGAATCATGCGTTTGAAAAAGGATCTTGTGCGAATTGAGACATCATTTTCACTTAATGTATCCAATTTGTTCCACACAAGTTTTTGCCATTCACAAAACTCCTTAGTATGTTCCAACATACCTTAAACATATATTTTCATTTCAAAATAATGTGGTTCTATCCCATGGGTATCCTTTAATACTCAAATACGTTATTCCCAAATACCGCTGGCGCACTTTAAAATCTTAAATTATTAGGAAATTTTTAACGGGGCCTTACAAAGACACAGTGTACAACACCATAATAGGGAGACCATGGATACACTCCATGAGGGACATCCCTTCGAGCTTATATCAGGTCATCAAGTTCCCGACTTCATGGGGAATATTTAGCATACGAGGAGGACAACGCACATCTTGGGAATGCTACTATATAGCAATAGATAGCGCAGTCACTCAACAAATGGACAAAGCAAATTAGGCATAGTAATCAACAGGGTCGAGGTCGATATGTGACGATAGCGAGGACGTCATCAGAGACCCTGATATGGTCAAAACCGTAGGATCGACCATAGAAGACCTCGACCCCGTTCAATTAGACCTCAACGAAAACAACAATAAAGCTTACATCGACTGCAAACTTTAGGAACCAGGTATCTTCCGTCAATTCGTAACTACTAACGCAGATTTGTTTGCTTTCAGCTATGAAGATATGTCGGGTATCCCAAAGGAAATCACCACTCACAAACTGTACGTCGACAAATTCCACCCCCAGTAAGACATGTCAGATGTAAGTTTAACTCCGCAGTCAATGACGCGGTACGTAAAGAGGTGGAAACACTGTTGGAGAATGGCTCTATAAGGGAGGCGAAGTAGCCCCAATGGGTCGTCAACGTGGTCATGGTTAAGAAGAAGAATGGAAAATAGCAAATGTGCGTGGATTTCACATATTTAAACAATGCATGCCAAAAGGATTCTTTCTCATTACCCCACATCGACTAACTCATCGATGCAACAGTCGGGCACGAACTACTGAGTATAACGATCCGACTTGTTGTTTTAAGAATTAACGCCCCGTTCAGTGACTTAAGGTCTCGAGCAGCTTTTAATATGTATTATAACTGCGGGTGTGGTCGAGTTTTATTTTCAGAAGATTCGAAAATAAATTGAAAGAATAATTCTTATTTAGAAGCTTAAATGGAAAGATTATGACGAGAGAGTTGACTTTTGAGAAAACGACTCCGGAATGGAATTTTGGTGATGTCAATAGTTTCGTATGGTGATTTCGGACTTATGTATATGTCCGAATTTAGATTTGGATGTCCGTAGGACAATTTGACGCATTTTGGCGAAAGTTGGAAAATAGACGATTTTCGAAAAGTTCGATCGAAGGTTGAATTTTTGATAACGAGGTCGGAATCCGTTCCTGGAAATTGGAATAGGTCCATCATATCATTTATGACTTGTGTGCACAATTTTAGATTAATCAGACTTGATTTAATAGGTTTCGGCATCGAATGTAGAAGTTGGAAATTTCATAATAGACTAAAGTTTCAAGTGAGTTTGCACAAGACCTAAATTTCAACGAGCATAACTTTCAAGATATAAAGTGTTATATAGTGTACAACCTATCAAATTAAATATCTTTGAGTCTAGTTTCCAACACATCAAACCGTTCGTCATTTGGATAAGTATACAGAAAGTTAGTGTCATATGCGCGCCCAGATGCGCGGCCGCGCATATTTGATACTTTTTGCCTCAAGTGCACGGCCGGATGCACGGCCACTTTCCCAGGTGCGCGGCCGCGCATGTAGGAACCCATTAGATAACCCCAAGGCCGAGTAGAGAGAGGGATTAAGTCATTTTTGAGGTAAAAACCTGATATTTTAGAGAGATGTAAGAGCATTTTAGAGAGAGATGGAGTAAACCTAACATTCTAATCATCCAATCTTGCACCAATCTTCAAGAATCAAGGAAGCTAATCAGAAGATCTTCATCAAAGAGGTAAGATTCAACCCCTAGTCTTCAATTTCGAGTTTGGGGTAAAAGATTGGTGATTGAGAGTATGATTCTTGGGTGTAAGAGTATTATGTATATATGCTTGCACCAATATGGTTTGTGGGAAGATTGTTGAGATCAAATAAGTAAAGATAGGGTTGTGGAATGAAGAAATCTTGTAGAAGAATCTTGTAGCCAAATTTGCACACCTAATGTTTGATAAAATGCTCAAATGATCTGAAACCATGAAAATCTTCCTAATTATGGTTCACTTTTGTTATGTTTCTAAATAGATTGAAGTTTCTAGGATTTTCGGAACCTCGTAGTAATGTAAGGAAGGCTCAAGAAAGATTGGAGCCGTCCGGAGGTCAATTCAGGTGAGAAAGCTATTTTGGAATATCGGCCTAAGTTCAAAAAGGTAAGTGTCTTGCTTAACCTCGAGTGGGGGAATTACCCCTTAGGCATCGAGTCTTATGTGCCATTTGTGAAATGTGAAAAAGCCTTGTACGCGAGGTGACGAGTACGTACTCGGGCTTATATGTGCAAAATTCATTTAGTTAAAGTCTTAGGCATATTGTGTAGTAAATTGGATCATTGTTGGCATATATTTAATCATTTATTTGTCATGCCAAAATTCTTGTTGTTGAATCAGTTGTTATAATACAATTTGATGTGATTGTTACTTGATTATTTATGTGATTCCGTGAATTTGTTGATTTGAAAATTATTGGAACTTAATTTCATTATAGATGTTTTCTCTGCAAATAATTAATTAAATGAGCTTAAGAAGGGGGGTTTATATAATTATTGAGAATTTGGATTAATGAAGGTTTTGCTTTATGCTGAGTAATTTCTATCTTTGTTGATTATTTTCGAGTGTTATACACATTGTGTGGAGCTTTAGGCTATTTGTTGTGAAATTAATTGACTTGGTTGTATCCTTGGAATTTTGGTTGTGGCCGTTGGGAAAATTGTGATATGAATTGATTTTTGTTATATTGCCGTAATAATTTTCCGTGTAAATTATTATGTTGTGTGAGTTATTATTTTGAGGAGATAAGAGTGGCATTCCACCGTTGATATTATGTGGGTATAAGGGTGGCATTTCACAGTTATTATGTTTGTTGGAATATTGTATGGACGGAGTGATAAGAGCGGCTATAGGAGCGATAAGGGTGTGGCTATTGATATTGTCAGGGCAGAGGGATAAGGGTGGCTATAGGAGCGATAAGGGTGGCTATTGATATTGTCAGGGCAGAGGGATAACAGTGGCTATAGGAGAGATAAGGGTGGCTATAGGAGCGATAAGGGTGGCTATTGATATTGTCAGGGCAGAGGGATAACAGTGGCTATAGGAGAGATAAGGGTGGCTATAGGAGCGATAAGGGTGGCTATTGATATTATCAGGGCGGAGGGATAAGGGTGGCTATAGGAGAGATAAGGATGGCTATTGTCAGGGACGATACGTGATGATGTGGAGTTGCGGTGTTGGTGGTTTTCATGTGATGTTGTGATTTTCTTGTGTTTATTTTATACCTTGTACAATATATCTTGTTATTGGTAAATTGATAACAATCTGATTTATGTTGAAATTGAGAGCCTGTGGCTATTGCCAGGCGGATTATAAAATGAAATGTGGGCACAAGGTGTCGTGAGTAAATAATGAGGATATTGGCATGTGAATTGTCCGTGCAGTTATGATATGAAATGTGGGCACGAGGTGCTGTGATTAAATGATAATGATATTTGGCACGTGAATTGTCCGTGCAGTTGTGATATGAAAATGTGGGCACGAGGTGTTGTGATTAAATGATAATGATACGTGAATTGTCCGTGTAGTTGTGATATGAAATGAGGGTACGAGGCGCCGGAAAAATATGATGATTTAATTATGGGCACGAGGTACCGTAGAAATATGAAAAATGGGCTGACACCCGTGTTTACGAAAAATATGAAAATGGGTTGAGACCCGTATTTTTATGATTATGAAACGAGGTGTCACATGGTGACTTTTTAATTGAAAGAATTATATTTTAAAATATTTATTTGGGAGGATTTTCATCTAGAAATGAAAGAATTGTATTTGAAAGATGTTTATTTGAGGAAAATTATATTTGAAGAGATTTATTGAAAGAATTAGATTTGAAAGATAATTATTTGAGAAAATTATATTTGAAAGAGAGTTATTCGAAAGAATCATATGTGAAAGACATTTATTTGAAGAACTTGATTTAGTTGGGTGTAATTGTATTTATTAGTTGTTGAGCGATATTAATGGTATTATTGTTGTCTGTTGTGCATATCACTAGTTGTTTTATGTTGCCCTTATTATTATTTGTTTTCTATTATTTTGTATATTATATTGCACAGGTTATTAGACAAGTGAGTGTCTTGACTGTACCTCGTCTCTACTCCACTGAGGTTAGTCTTGATACTTACTGGGTACCGACCGTGGTGTACTCATACTACACTTCTGCACATTTTTGTGCAGAGCCAGGTATTGGAAATATCGTGCTTGAGCAGAGTTAAAGCGGGATCGTAAGGATTCAAGGTAGAGCTGTTTGGTCGTCGCAGTCTCTCAGAGTCTTTTCATTTCATTATACTGTTAATTTATAATCAAACAGTATTGTATATTCAGTCCTCGTGATCATTCCATGTATTAAGTTAGAGTTCGTGACTCAGTACTACCAGTCTTGGGAGGTTGTATATTTATATTTATTCCGCTGTTAGTTTTGATTACTTATTTTTAAAAAAATGGCTTCAAAAATGTAATTGAAATCGGCTTATCTAGTGTTAGAGACTAGGTGCCTTCACGACGCCTGTGGTGAGATTTTGGGTCGTGACACTGAGCTTTTTGTACGCTTATTCTGGTTATAATCAAATCCTCATGGAAGAAGAGTATTAGGAAAAAACCACCTCCATCACCCACCAAGGGACGTACTGCTACAGGGTCATGCCCTTCGGGTTAAAGAACGCGGGGGTGACTTACCAAAGGTTGGTGACGAGAATGTTCAAAGACCAACTCGGTAAGACGATGGAAGTCTATATAGACGACATGCTGGTCAAGTTCAAAAGGAAAGAAGATCACATCGACCATCTGAGAGAAACTTTCTACATACTCAGGCGATACAGAATGAAGCTGAACCCCGAAAAGTGTGCATTTGGCGTCGCCTTAGGAAAGTTTCTACGTTTCCTGGTATCACTGGGGGGGTCAAAGTCAATCCTGACAAAATCAAAGCCATAAATGGGATACCAGAGCACTTGACCACTAAAAAATAGGTTCAAAGGTTGACTGGCCAGATCGCCGCCCTGTCAAGGTTCATTTCACGATAATCGGATAAATGTCACAAATTCTTTGTCGTACTCAAAAAGAATAACGGCCTCCAATGGACTTCGGAGTGCGTCCAATCCCTAAAGGAATTAAAAGCATACTTGTCATCGCCACCACTACTTTCAAAACCATATTCGGGAGAACGTCTCCCCATGTATCTTGTTGTATCCGAAGTAGATGTGAGCGCAGTCCTGGTTCGAGAAAACAAAGGTATGCAATCCCCCATCTATTATATTAGCAAAACATTAGTCGACGCTGAGACGAGGTACCCTCACCTCGAAAAGTTGGCCTTGACCTTAGTCGTAGATTTGCGAAAGTTTAGACCTTATTTCCAATGCCACCCCATCTCGGTCGTCATGACTTTCCCCCTGAGAAGCATTTTGCATAAACCAGAGCTATTAGGCAGGCTGGCCAAATGAGCTATTGAGCTGAGCGAGCACGATATCACGTACCAGTCACGAATAACGATAAAGTCACAAGTGCTCGCTGACTTCATCGCCTACTTCAGCGCAAAAGTAATGCCCGAAGTTGAGAGAGAGGCTTCTCAAACTTCCCCCCAAACACAAGACCTCTGGGTCTTATATACCGACGGCGCATCCAATGCGTCAGGGCTGGACTGGGATTCGTACTCGAAGTCCTAACAAGCAAAGTGATTCGCAGTCCATAAGACGCCCGGGTATGAATAACAATGAGGCCGTAATCGAAGGTTTGAGACTATCACTCAAGTACATGGCAAGACGGTTGAACTATACTGTGATTTCCAACTCGTAGTCAACCAAGTCACAAGGACATACCAAATCAAAGAACAAAAAATGTAAAAGTATCAGACTGAAATCTGCAAGTTGCTGCCCGAGTTCGACAAATGCCAACTTGACCAAATTCCCCGAGTATAGAACGCCGAGGCAGACGGCCTCGCTAAATTGGCCGCAACCACCAAAAGCATCGCAGTCGGAGACAAGTACGTAGTCCACCTCCTCAACTCATCGATTGATCAAATTGAGGTAAGAACCATAAGCTTAACTTGGGACTGGCACAATCGTATTATTATATATTTGCAGGACGACACACTCCCAGATGATAAAAAAGAAGCCAAGAAACTGAGAATGCAAGCGGCTAGTACAGTATCATCCCCAACGACCTATATAAAAGGACTTACAACGTCCGTTTGGCAAAATGCCTGGGCCAAAACCAGACGCGGCGTGTCCTTGAAGAGGTCCACGAGGGCCATTGTAGAACTCACTCCGCCAATCGGGCTCTGGTCAGATGCCTCATACGGGCATGATACTATTGGCCCACCATGAAAAGAAGGTCACAGACTTCGTGAAAAAATACGAGCAATGCCAAAAGTATGTACTGATGATTCACCAAGTGGGAGAACACCTCCACTCGGTCACCTCACCTTAGCAGTTCATCAAATGAGGAATAGACGTCGTGGGCCCCCTCCTAGCAGGGTGAGGTAACGTACGATTCCTTTTGGTTTTAACTGACTATTTCTCTAAGTGGGTGGAAGCAAGAGTATTCGCCCAAATATGTGAACAAGAAGTGATCGCTTTTATATGGAAAAACATTATATGCCGGTTCGGCCTCCCCAAAGAGATCAGCTGCAACAACGGACCCCAGTTCACGGGAAAGAAGACCACCGAGTTTTTTAAGAAATGTCATATCAAAAGGATACTCTCGACACCATATCACCCCGCGGGCAACAGGCAAGCAGAGTCCTCCAACAAGTCGATATTGAACATCATGAAGAAAAAGATTGAAGACGCCAAGGGACTGTGGCTAGAAATATTACCAGAAGTACTATGGGCCTATCGAACAATACCGAAGACAAACAAAGGAGAGATGCCCTACTCTTTGGTCTATGGGACCGATGCAGTAATACCAGTCGAGGTCAGAAAGCCCCTAAGGTACTCCCATGAGAGCGGACCAAGGAACGACGAAAGCAGAAGGCAGTAACTCGACGAACTTGAGGAACGAAGAGACATGGCCTACATAAGGATGATCGCCCAAAAATAACAAGCAGAACGCTATTATAACAAGAAGGCAAAGGTCAGGCCGCTCAAAGTCGGGGACTATGTGCTTAAAGGTAAAACACAAGTGAGCAAAGACCCACGGGAAGGAAAACTAGGAACAAAATGGGACGGCCCGTACAAAATCACGGAAAAAGAGAACAAAAGGGTCATTCCAACTAGAAACAAAGGAAGGAAAGATGTTGCCAAAAAACTTGAATATTACCCACCTCAAGTATTTCAACATTTAAGAGATAAAGCGTCCCCCAAGTCGTACTCTTTTTTCCCTCACTTGAGTTTTGTCCCAATTGGGTTTTCTCAAAGAGGTTTTTAACAAGGCGACAAAGGGTACACTTCAAGTTGAAATACACAAAGATGGGGCCAGGACGGGTAGTTCATTGCTCGACCTCTCGTGCACTCTCCAGGTCAACCAACGAAGGGACTAGATAGACTAGGACTGGGATTGGAACGCCAGCCAACGCCCAAAAATTTATAAATTTCTCCAAATGTACGACCAAAGCAAATAATGCTTAAAGTTTACGGTTTCGACAAACTTCGCACTTATAGGAACACCTACTGGCCCTCGGTCATAATTAAACTTAGGTTATGTTCGACCTTGTTCGAACTAACACCTACCGGCCCTCGGCCATAATTAAACTTAGGTTATGTTCGACATTGTTCGAACTAACACCTACCGCCCTCGCCCGTAATTAAAATTAAGTTATGTTCGACCTCGTCGAACTGACACCTACTGGCCCTCGGCCATCATTAAACTTAGGTTATGTTCGACCTTGTTCGAACTAACACCTACCGACCCTCGGCCGTAATTAAAATTAGGTTATGTTCGACCTCGTCGAACTGACGCCTACTGGTCCTCAGCCATAATTAAACTTAGATTATGTTCGACCTTATTCGAACTAACACCTACCGGCCCTCGGACATAATTAAACTTAGGCTATGTTCAACCTTGTTCGAACTAATACCTACCGGCCCTCGGCAATAATTAAACAGGTTATGTTCGACCTTGTTCGAACTAACACCTACCGACCCTCAACCATAATTTAAATTAGGTTATGTTTAACCTCGTCGAAGTGACGCCTACTGGCCCTCGGTCATAATTAAACTTAGGTTATGTTCGACCTTGTATGAACTAACACCTACCGGCCCTCGGCCATAATTAAAATTAGGTTATGTTCGAGCTCGTCGAACTGACGCCTACTGGCCCTTGGCCATAATTAAACTTAGGTTATGTTTGACCTTGTTCGAGCTAACACCTACCGGCCCACTGCCATAGTTAAATTTAGACTATGTTCGACCTTGTTCGAACTAACACCTACCGGTCCTCGACAATAATTAAAACCTTGTTCGAACTAACACCTACCGCCCCTAGGCCCTAGTTAAAACCTTGTTCGAACAAACGCCCACCAACCTCTGGCCGCCATTCGCCAATAAGTGATCACGGTCAGAAAATCAAGGCAACCAAGCGATAGAATAAAAAAACATGCAAATGCAAAAACGAACCATAGGAAGAGAATCAGATGCAGATAACGAAGTTGGCATTTCATACTTGAAATATTATTTACAAAGGCTCATGAAGACGCCACCAACTACACACAAAAATATACAAAAAATCAAGAAGAGAATATTCTAATGGATATTCTCAGCACTTGTACTATTAGAGTTTGTTAAGAAAATGTCTTATATAAATAGAAAATGAGACAGTGGTGTAAGGCATGTGACATTCATTTTGACAAGAACAAACTTTTGATTGAAGATTCTTTCTCCCTCTTATAAAGATACAAACACTACATTTTCATCTAGATTATTGTTCGTATTATCCCTCACCCTTCCATCAGATCCGAGAATAATTCGAACATTCTGGGATTTGTCTGTTACTCATCATTGTCACGAGGGATAATCAACTAGTTCATACTTTATTGGGTGAATCATTCCTTCTATTTACTTAAATGTCATTTATTATTATTTATTGCTAGTCCTTGCTATTATTGCTCATACTTTTTGGAATAGTTAATGCATATTGTTGTCAATCTTCCGTTATATCTGACCAACATTAGTCACATTTTCGGTAATAACATGTAGAGATATTATTATTATTAACTAAGTTTAATTCATTATTATATAAATTCAATTGTTCAAATCGAAAGTTATACTTTTTGGTCAAACAAGCACCCCTGTCTTGTCTTAACTAATTAATAGTTGTCGTTAGTCGTTATTAAACTTCTAATTGACAATCCTTCACAAAAATAAGATGCGCTATTCTCCAACACTGTAACATTTCAAAAAATTATGATAAAAATCTTAGTTACACCAATATATAATATAACACTATTCTTAATTTCGATAAAAAAAAAGTAAAAATCGAAATTTGTGCAGCAAAGAATGAAATCTTTTCATCTCTAACTAGATGTCTCTACTTTGAGTATTGAAAGTAAACAAACTTCAGTATGAGAATTCTTATCCTTTAATTGGCCATACAAATTCGAATTAACCGGATTAGTGGAATTCTAGCACAACCAGTTAATAATTATAAAAAGAAAAAGAAAACAATGTGCGTGTGATGGGATGTATTAGTATTATTAACCCATGTAAGAGGGGTTGGTGTAGAAGGAGGGGTCCAATATAGGAAGGTGTAGAATTATTAACAATTTACTGATACTGACGCAGAAATGTACAGATATCTAGTGACTGAGAGTAGTTGATCCTATACAAGTTTCTTGGGAGCTAGTTTTTTTTACTCATTTTTGCAGATATCGATAAGACATGTTTGACATTAACATTAACATGCGTGCCTTCTCTTTTACATTTCTCACGTCACTTGCCTTCCTGTCTACTCTTTTGCCCAATGGACTCCTTTCTTCCTCTAACTCAATCCAAAAACCAATTCATCACCAGCTACTGAAATCTCCTAAATTTTTAAGTTTCATTTTGGGCACGGTTTGAAAAGTTAGGACGCGAAGCTAGCTACCATTACCTGGATTATGATAGAAGAATACTTCTAATAAGTCAGAATTGGAGCTAGAAGTCACACATATATCTGCCGTCCGCATACGTACCCGCAATAAGGGCTTTTGGCCTTCAATGACACGTAATGTTGCCTAAGTCATTGCCACAATGACCGCCCTAAAGTATAATTTTCATCGAGTAACGGATAGAATTTATGCAAACAACTTAAATATGAGCGATGTATGATAAGTGGCCAAATGAAATTGTTGTCACGACCCATTGATATTCTGTGCCTTGTCAGTCCAAGTTGTAGAAGGGGACAGAATTTCTTTTTTTCCCACTGTATATAAGATTTTTACATCTTTTTGTTAAGTTAATCTATTTCAACTCTACATCTAGTAACTCTTAAATAAAAAAGTTGGAAATATTCAGTTCAATAATTTTCACTAGAAAAGGACGGAAGGCTTCCTTTTGTCCTTGAAAGTAAAGCGATTGAATGGTATTAAGTAACATTAAAAAGTAGTGTACCTTTTATAATGAAAACAAGCAAGCCTTTGACAAATAGGGCAAACTATCAGATGCCCTCATGCCCATACATCTGACTGTCTCAGGGAAATTAATCAAGGCCTTAACTTAAAGAATAGTACTCTAGTAGTATGGCATACTGCCAGCAAGTTTGAAGTTGACACTTCCCTCAAAGCTACGAAGTGTAGTTTTTTGATGGGATAATTAGGATTTTTACAACCTTATTTGTTGAACTCGAGTTTATGTCTTTAGGAATTTAAAATCTTTCGATAGGAAGTGCTTTAATTGTCTAATAAGTATACTCGGGACGATTTTAAATCACTAGGACCATACTGGGGCTTCCAATACCAAATAGCTAAACAAAAAATTTATGGAGTTGCTATTTGCTAAGCTCTTTGTGTCCCATCTTTGATGTCTTAATGTTTTCTGAAACCCCCTATTCCAACCCATGCCTTAAAGTTCAGGACGAGAGAGAGTCAGAGAGGATAACAAGCATTTCCGTCTATGCTTCCCTAGTTGAAAGTTCGAGTCACATAAAATAAATGGAAAAAGGGCGAAAATTGTCCCTGATGTATCGGAATTGGTACAAAAATGCCTTCCGTTCACCAATTTGAATAAAAATGCCTTAATCGTTATTTTTTGGGCTCAACATTACCCTTATTACTCACAGAAAAATTTGAAAAAAAAATTTAATTAATATCCACGTGTCACTGTTCAATTGGCTTAACTTAAACTTCAACTAAAATATAACTAAACTCATCCTTAACCCGTCTGAATATTGACCCGCTCCGACTTAAAACACAACTCTCTCTCTCTCTCTCTCTCTCTGCCTTGTTCGGTGAATTCGCCGGAAATAGCAACGTACACAGTAGCCTATCTCATTTGCAAATTGTGAGTAGAAAATCTTTTTTTACTAGACTTAACACAATAATCTAATCGAGAAAATTGAAACCATGATAACAATCAAAATAAGAAAATAAATACTGAAGAAATTATCAAAAAAAATTATTAATTATTATTAGTACAACATATGAACCCAGTGTGAATGAAATATAACAATTACACAATTCCCGTTATACGGAGTAGAAAAACTTACATATTAATTGAATAAATAGTGAAATAAATAAAAAATAAAAATTTGAAAAACAAATCTTCAAAGTTTCACGGAGGAATGACAAAAAATAGTGAAGAACTCCTCCCCCCTCCC
>AWOL01S0009443.1:0-52253 GCA_000715115.1 Nicotiana otophora | reverse complement strand
CCCCCCCCCCCCACAAATTTCAAATAAAGAAAATTATATAATAAAGAATACCCATTGCATGAACAAAAACAATCTAAACTTTTTGCATTAAGAAAAATACGACAATTCCTTCCATTTCCATATAAATAATTCTAATAGAGAACACAATTTTGAGTTTGCCTCACGAATAATAGTAGACATACACTCCTAAGTAAATGCTCACTAAAATAAAATAGCGAAGAGAGAGAGAGAGAGAGTTATATTTTAAAATTGGGGCGAGTCAATATCTGGGCGGGTTATGGGTTGGGGTTTATGTTAAACTAATGGGACGGTGACACGTGGATATTAATTAATTTTTTTTTTATGAATTTTCTGTTAGTAATAAAGGTAATTTTGAGCCCAAAAAATAATGGTAGTGGCATTTTTATTCAAATAGATGGACGGAGAATAATTTTATACCAATTCCAATACTTCAAGGGCAGTTCTGACCTTTTTCTGTAAAATAAAAACAAAGAAAATTTTGATCAATTGAGCTTCGGATTCCCATCTATTCAACACATTCCTTCTCCAATTACATGGCTTCAAAATATTATGTGCTCCTTCAATTGAATGCCAAAAAATTAAATTAAAAAAAATGGGCAACAACAATAATGACAAAAAACTAAGTATATTATCATAAGTGGGGTATGGGGAGGATAGTGGGTACGATAACATTAGCTCTACAGAAAAAAATTTCCTAGAATTCATCTATAACCTCATTGCTCTTAACCTTTGGGGTGACCGAGCTGGTTGAGTATGGGATTCCCAAATGGAAGGTCTACGATTGGAAACTCTCTCGCATACCTCTTTGATAGAGTGATTTGTATAGTGTAATTTACCTTCCCATGTGATTTGCGAATTATTAGGTGGAGTTTTCCACTGGGCTACCTTTAATTGCGGATTTCCATGTTAACAGTAAAAACTCAGTGCTCTTTATCCAAAACCCAAAAACAACGAGGATTAAAATCATTCTCTTGTTTTATCAATGAATAGAGCAGATCAATTATGAAGATTTGACATAACACGAATCAAACAGTAAAACTTTAATTCAGTGAACAGCGCAATTCAATTATGAAGATTTAATTCACCATCCAGAAAAAACTTTAACCTCTCGAAAATTAATTGACTGTAGGGTGAACAATGTAGTTTTCTCTATTAAGTGGAGATACATTGTCTGAGAGGTTTAATTAAGAATATATTACTAGTACTTATTGGAAGACAACTGTTTATTAGCAAATTGAAGTAAATAAAACATTCAAGAAGAGGATATTCTGGGATGTGTTTGCAGCAGATCTCACCTGCTACCATTCCTTTTTATAGTTTTCTAATTGTAATATTCTGGTTAACCTCTATATTTATTTTGTAAACCACTGCAGAAAACATTGTAGTATATGCTTCTTTTAAATTATATGCTCTATTTGGATTGGATCCAGTTGTAGAATATTTCTTTGTTTTGTAAAATGATAAACAGGCATAGTAAAATGGCACGCATGTTGAGGATCTAAAGTAAAGTGTACCCTAAAAGAAGAATTGAAGTTCAAAATGAGATCGGTAGCTTTAAAGAAGCAAAGCATAAATAAAGAAAAGATGGAACAGTATTGAGTGCGCCTGGCAAAAGTTGCAGCTGGCACTCCTATCATCACTATAGTAATTCCAAAAACAAATGCAAGGAATAAGTAGCGTTTGGACATAAGTATTGTAAAAATTCGGAAAAAAATGAAAAACAAAATTCAAGTCAAAATGATATTTGAAAATTAGAATAGTGTTCGGATAAGAATACAATTTTGATTGTTTTTGAATTTTTGTGAGTGATCTGATGAAAAAAATAATTTTTTGGAGTTTTTTAAATTTTCGAAAACTCCAAAATTCTTTTTCAAGTGAAAATTAAAAAATTTATGGCCAAATACCGATTTCGAAAAAAATAAAAAATTTTCGAAAAAAAGTGAAAAAGATTTTATGGCCAAACAGGCCCTAAAAATGACAAACAACACCCCCCCCCCCCCCCCGAGACCCCCTCCTCGCAGCTTCTTCACTTTCATCAAGTATCATTTCATATGAAATGTGTATTAGTGGAGTACTATTAGTCTATTACTTAGCATAATTTAGAAAAATATTACTCCATTATGAAGACACATTATGTATTATTGAGTTAGTGTAAGCACACATTGTACAATTGTTTCACAAAGCTGCAGCGCAAACAAATTTATAATTTATTTCAAATTTATAATTTATTTCCACTCAAATGCATTTTATTTAGGAAAATTATTAAGGAAACTCATAGTCGCTACTTTTCGGGTGTGCACTAGGTAACCTGTTCATTGGACAATAGCTCACAAACCAGACAAGATATATAAACCGCATTAGATAAATCTTGTGTAATAATTCGCAAAACACTCAAATACATTTTCTTACTATAACTTTGAACGTATTTGAAATTTGAGAAATAACTACTAATGGTAATTGTGTTATCAATTCTACCACATCTTCTCTAAATTTTTGTCCACTGCATCCATACCGAAGATATCATTAAGGTCATTTTGATAAATCTATCTTGATGTTTCATTCTTGAAGTGCAAAATTTAGGAGCGAGTGGCCTTTTTTCACTACACGCGAAAGGAATTCTTTGCTTTTTGAAAGGTTAAGAGATCTCTCTCTTTTTAACTGCTACTGCCAATGACAACTGTACAGTAGCAGTGACCAGTTGTAATATTCCATGTGTGCATCTTTCATTGGTCATAAAATGTACCCATCCTTCTCTCAACAGCGACTACACCTACTGTGCTGCTCCCTACTATGGGACCAGCTTTAATCCAGCTAAGCCAATAAGTGCTAACGGCTATAATATTTTGAGTTTTACCCTCTGACACATTGAGGACCGATTCCAACGTGGACAGTGATGTGTACGTAATTGCATGTTGACGTGGCACTCTAGCTTCTTGGTTAAGCCTGACCCGTTTGGCTATAAAAGCCACTCCACTCCCTTTGGCCCTCTTCAGATTACTTCTTAGCACTTAATCTAAGCTGCTTTCTCTTTTCTTTGAAATTCTTGGGAAAAATGGTGTCTTTTCCTATGGAATTTAAGTGTGTTTTCTTGGGTATTTCTCTAATGATGGTGGGTTTGGTTAGCTCCTCAAGATTTGAGGAGCTATATCAGCCCAGCTGGGCGACAGACCATTTGACAAATGAAGGAGAAATCCTCAGGATGAAACTTGACAACCTTTCTGGTACTTGACATATTTGTAATATTGTCCATTAAGTTTAGTTAAAAGAATATTATAAGCTGATAATGTGACATTGATATTCTTATGTGTAATTTCAGGTGCTGGATTTTCATCAAAAAACAAGTATATGTTTGGGAAAGTTACTGTTCAGATTAAGCTTGTAGAGGGTGACTCTGCTGGAACTGTCACTGCTTTCTACGTAAGCCTTTTGCTTTACCCTTCGTTGGTTATATTTTGTTCTTGTTTCTAGCCCGATCACAGTATATACTAACACCGAACTGTAACAATCTTTTATTGTGTTGAGGAAGGAGAAAAGTTAAAAGATTAACATATGTTAAAATGACTTGTGGATTTCATTGAATCCATTAACTGTGAAATTTCCAGTGGCCGGCAATATTAGTTGTGTGTTGTGTGACATTATTTCTGATTCAGTACACATTCAGTCATTGTGTCCTTGTGAGCATGTTAAATTTCAATAACTCTAGCATTTACTTCCTTTTCACCTCTCGTCATATTCAGGAAATAGTTGCTCCCCTCTTGTGCAATTATTTTCTATTGGGTAAATGTTAGTTTGATTGGTCAAATATAAGAGCTATTAGAGTATTTACTAAGTAAAGCTGGCTTGACTTTATTGACTACTTAACCTTTTTAATATTGAAATTATGTGTTTGCTGATAAGTATCTTTTGGACTCTGTTTACTTGTGATATATATGCAGATGTCATCAGAGGGACCAACCCACAATGAGTTTGATTTTGAGTTTCTCGGTAACACTACTGGTGAACCCTACTCTGTGCAGACCAATGTGTACGTAAATGGTGTGGGTAACAGAGAACAACGACTGAACCTTTGGTTCGACCCATCCAAGGAATTCCACTCATATTCCATCTTGTGGAACCAACGCCGAGTTGTGTAAGTCTCCTTATTATTATTCCTATTGCTTTATCACGTTAAATTAGAAAGATTGTTAAAATAAATGAGACAAGGCAAGTTCCAACTATGGTATAAGCTAAAATAACGTGCTGATTTTCAAGAATTGAAAAGCTAAAAGAAATTACTAAAATGAGAGTTAGATTCTCTTTTCTTGATATGTCAAATGGGTCCTCGTGCCTTTTTCAGAATGTCTTTTCTTGATAACTCCATATAACATAAACTATTAACACAAAATTATCATTGATCTATATAAAATTTCTATTGTTTACACTAACTTGTTAATTTTAAATATTTGTGCAGATTTTTAGTAGACGACACACCAATTCGTGTGCACTCAAATTTGGAGCACAAGGGAATACCATTTCCCAAGGACCAAGCCATGGGTGTGTACAGTTCAATATGGAATGCAGATGATTGGGCTACACAAGGTGGAAGGGTTAAGACTGATTGGTCACATGCACCCTTTATTGCATCCTACAGAGGATTTGAGATTGATGGCTGTGAATGCCCAGCAACTGTTGCAGCTGTTGAAAATTCTAAGCGGTGCAGCAGCAGTGCGGAGAAAAGGTATTGGTGGGACGAACCCGTTATGTCCGAACTGAGTCTGCACCAGAGCCACCAGCTGATTTGGGTTAGGGCTAACCATATGGTCTATGATTACTGCACAGACACTGCTCGGTTCCCTGTTGCCCCGGTTGAGTGCCAGCACCACCAGCACAAGTTTCATAACTAGTCAACATTTCTGCTTGGGAATTGGGGTTCAGTCTTTGCATTGTATAAAAGATTAAAAAAAAGGGGGGAAGAAAAAGAAAAGACATGAACTCCATGTTGTTACATAGTTTTGGTCACCTACTTTTAGTATGTAAAAAATTTCATTTCTTTGTTTAATGTTTATGCCTTTTAATGGAGTGTTTTTCATTTGCATTCTATACTTGGCCAAAGTATTATTTATTACTCCACTAATATTGATTAAGGATGAATCAAATCACCAACTATTGCTCCTCTATTATTGATATGGTCCAGGTGTACGGAAACCTTATCAAAATCAAATATATATGGTCAGTGGCTAAGCTCGGTAGTAAAATTGCACTGTATACATAAATAAAAAATATTATGTAATATATAATACATATTAATGAACCTCCTTTATGGTGATTTGTTTTCATATTTATATTTGAACAACCTTGAAAATTGCTAACTTCGTAACTGTATAGGATTAAAATACTGTTTATTTCCATGCTGTCATTCCATGTGAACATTGTGCATAATTTGGTAATTTTATAATTCTATAGTTTGTAGTGGGTCCTGCTATTAATTCACGGGCGCTGCATCTTGGCCCACGAGGTACAAGAAAAAGAAGGGATAAGAAATCTGGGTCCATTATTATTATTATATCTGAGTGGGCCTAAGATTCTTTTACAGGATTAAGAAGGTTGCCTAATAGGTGGTCACTTCAGTGTTGGAGTAGTAGAACAAAATAGTAGTGTCGATTAATCAATAATCGTGACTACACCTTAATTGAATTAGTTGGTAGCATTTGTGAATTACATAATAGTTAGAGGCAACATTTAATTTTAATGAATTCAACTTTTAAGTGTTTTAGTAGGTTTTTTCATTCATATATATATTTATATATACTTCGTGTTGAAAATTATAAGATCAGATGAACTCGTAATTAATAGGCTGTATCCCGCTCAATGTTACTATATTATTGGTCTTATATGTTTGTGCCTGGACTAGAGGCTATTATGACCGCTTTCTCTTGTCAATTGGTCCCGTTTTTATTATTTGAAGTATAAATTCTTATTTAAATGTTGTTTCGACGATGAAAATATCGATCAAATCAAAATTTTAAATGTGAATTTGCATTCTTATTAATTCTCTATCATTTACATGTTACATGCGCGACTAGATAGAGTGGTAGAAAAATTGCTCTGAAATTCGAATAAATAGGTGGTTTGCAGCCAAGGTTCGTGGAATGGCCATAAAATTTCGAAATCCAATCCTACATTTCTTCTTCTATACATAAAGTTGTTTAACTATGTATTCCTGCAACACCATTCCAGAATCAACTTGAACACCAATACTTTAATTTATCACAAGTGGCTATTATTAATCTGGAGAATAGCTTTTCTCAATCAATATAAGATCCATCATTATCACATTAATCATAATAAATAGTTGTTAAAGTTGTAGATATCATGAAGGTATCAAAGCAGTAATGGAAAAACAATTATTATAGGAGCATTAGCTAGATCAAATGAAAAATGCATTTAATGTGGCTGTTGCGGATTACATCAATTGAACATTCATATTGAATAATTAACTTTGAATTATTGAACCACAAAGCTTCTTTTAACTAACAAAGGAAAAGAAAAAAGGAAATCAAATCACAAGACTTGTTAATCTCGTAAACCTACTGGGGCATTTACTTTTTTCCTTTCTTATTTCTTAATAATAGTAATTGGGATAGGTTGATAATTAAGTGGTAATAGTTTTAATCTCCTGATTCTCATGCCCTATATGCTTCAATAATTCAACGCCAAAACGAAGTCTATTAGGCTCTATTTGGATAAAAAAAGTCAGTTCAATGCATAAAGTATTTTGTGTTCACACAGAGTTCGGGGAAGGACCGCATTTTAATGGGTATGATATAAACAACTTACCCTAATGAAAGCATTAGTGGCTGATTCTATTACGTAAACCGATAATCTATAGGTCGGACGAAGATATCGCTCAAAGGCTCCATAAATATATTTATCCACAAGTTGACTACAAAGTTTCCATAGTTTCTTACCTAAATTTCAATAACCTAGTTTTGCATTGGGAATATAATTATCACTTTACCACCTACTTTACGGAGTATTAATATTCAGACATACACTGTGTATAAGTGTGATACAACTGTGCTCATAATAATCTTCCTACATCGAATTATATATAGGACCACGAGAGCTCAATTAATCATTATGTTAAGAACAACATCTTTTCATTTTTTCCTGTTATCTTAATCTTTCTATATCGAATTATGTTAAAGACCATCAGTTTAATTCTATTAAAAAGTTAAAAAAAAGATAAAGAGAAACAGCTGGATACAGTGAAATATTTATTATGACTGTGGTGTTATCAATTAAAAGCAGCATGATTAAATTGTGGGAGCAGCGCCTTTCAATTAATTTAAAGAGTGGGCCATTGAAATGAAAAAGAATCTAAGCCTTTGGGTTTGGGGAATGGGACAATCCAATGCTTTTGAATTTGTGCTTTGCTGACACTAATTTAATCGGGTATTTTTAATATGTTTTTATATAGGTTTTTGGTACTGTCCCTGTTTATCTATATTTTTATTAATGTGGTGCTTATATTTTTCTAAGCCGAGGGTCTATTAGAAACAGTGTTTCTATTCTCACAAGGTAGGGGTAAGGTCTGCGTACACACAACTCTCTCCGCACCTACGATGTGAGATAATATTGTGTATGTTGTTGTTGTGACACCAATTATTGACTTACCTAAACCTTTACTGTGGACCCCTAGATTTTTATAGTGACAAAAGAGGCTAGGGGTAGGGGGTGACCAATCAACCAAAGGAGAAGCCAAAACTGTTATCTTCACCAAAGAGCTTCTCATTTGGACCACATTCAAATCATGGTTCAATCTTAAAAGGAAATTGAAAATAGCTGATGACAGTTCAATTTCAGAACAAAACAATAGAAATGGGGACCCTTTGAATTATTTTTAGGGGTTTGATTTGTGGAGATAATTGGAAGTGAAAGAAAGGGGGATATAATTTCTACTTATTTGTCTAAATTGTCCGAGTTTGAAAAGTAAATAATGTCTTTCTAGTTTCTATCGTAAAAGTTGAAAAAAGTTTTTGTCTTTTTAGTTTGTTCCTATCCAATATCTCATTTGCCACCAAAATTCTTAAATAGCTATTTCCTGTTCATGTCGGAAATTATTATCCATCTTTAAAAATGAATAATCTTTTATATCCAAGAAGGTAATGTTACTGACTTTTAAATGGATGTAGTGTGAGCCTGATGTTTATGGAATTTAACATTAACAGTTACTTGCCATTTTCTTTTTATTTATATAACCGACTTACTGTAATACTTACTTGAAGTTCAAATGACATAATTGTTTAAAATTAGTTTTTTTTTCTTTTCTTTTTGCGACAGTAATGGATAAAAAACTTTAAGTGAAGAAATGTAATTTCCTTGGCAGTGTTGCGAGAAATGTCACTGAATTCAAAATCCAGAAATCTGGGCTTGGAGAGAAAGACCATCCGAAAAGCAAAAAAGGTGTGGAATGGGCTTCTCATACACCTGAGTTATTCTTTCATTTTCACTCTCGACAGAGAGATAAACCCACAAAGAAAATTGTGTATTAAACTATTCGGGCCATTTTTTCTTGTTATGACAAAGGTATTTGGGTTTTTGTACAAATTCAAATTAATTACAACCACTCCCCTCGCAGACACAAACGGGCTTGGTTGATGAGAATAGAACTTCCTATACAATATTTGAAATTTATTTACCAAAAGTATTTTAATTTTATATATTACCCATAAATAAAGATTACTTATAAATTATATATAATCTATTATTAGTGCCTTAAATTAGAAAATTTAGTATATTTTTTTTCCTATTTTATTTCCACTCCTCTTTCAATAAGGATATTAGCTATTAGGACCAATCAACTAATCTGGTATTGAGTCAGCATTTTCCTTTCTCCCAAAACAAACTTAGAATCCTGCACCATGCACCATGCACGTCTTTATACCATCACTAGGTATCAGTACTCAGTAGCATATAGGAAATAGAAAATGAAAGAAAAAGAGAAACCTACGCAGATATAAGAATTTTATTAGAACCTTAATTCAACTCTATTGAATGATAAAGTAATCAATAATTACTTGGCCAGGTAAATAATAGTTACATGTAATTACACTTAATTGGCACTCTGCTGATCTATAAGAGTGAGTTGCTTTAGTGGTAAACACTCTCCACTTCCAACCAAGATGTTGTGAGTTCGAATCATCCCAAGAGCAAGGTGGGGAGTTCTTGGAGGGAGGGAGCCGAGGGTCTATCGGAAACAGCTTTTCTACCCCAGGGTAGGGGTAAGGTCTGCGTACACACTACCCTCCCCAGACCTTATTGTTGTTGGCACTCTGCTGATCGATTGGAACAACAAGGGTATATTTGAGAAGAGAAAAAAATACTGTAACCAATATTTGGGACCGGAAGTAATGTCCAACCTAAAGAAACAAATACAACAACAACCACCCAGTATAATCCCACTAGTGGGGTCTGGGGAGGGTAGTGTGTACGCAGACCTTACCCCTACCCTGGGGTAGAGAGGCTGTTTCCAAAATGACCCTCGGCATCCTTCCCTCCAAAAATTCCCCACCTTGCTCTTGGGGTGACTCGAACTCACAACCTCTTGGTTGGAAGTGGAGGGTGCTTACCATTAGAGCAACCCACCTTGTCAACCTAAAGAAACAAATATAGAGGAAAAAAAAGAAATAGGACAAGTTTAATATTTCTCGTTTTCTCATTTGGGTAAGAACAATATATAGGATCCGTTCTCCAATGCCTGAAACTTTGTCTAATATAATACTTAAAACCAAATTTAAGCAATGAATGGGACAATTTCCTGTTTCTTCTCTTCTTTAAAAATAAATTTTGTATAAATTTAATACAAATTTAATATATCTACAACAATATATATACTAAAAATAAATTTTATACAACTAATTATATAATATACAATTTATTTATAATTTATCTACAACTTTCATGCATTCTTTTTATCCAGTTAAATACATCTACAATATCATACAACTTAAATACAATTTTCTTACAAATTTTATACAATATATCTTTTGTATGTATTTTGTATATGATTTGTATATATTTTGTAAGTGATGTGTTTTTCTTCCTCTCTGAAATTCCAATCAAAACTTCATCTCTTAAAATAATTTTTTTGATACATATCTTTATGTAGAAAGATAGTATTTATAACTAAAATTAAATTTCGTACTGTCACGCCCCAATTTAGATAGAACGTGATTGACACTCAACTCTATCTGACCGTTGAGCGAACCCTTAACTAGTCTGTAATGAGTATAAATGTCATAAATTGAATAACTAAAATTAAATTAAATCAATAATCTGACAACTGAGTTACGTGATTCTAATGTAGCTGAATTGTGAACCACAACCCATCAAATAGTCATGAGCCTGTAAAGATTAAATTAGAATACATAAACTTTGTGGCATTCCCCAGGAATAAATAATATGCCAAGGAAAATAACGTAAGCTGAAGAAATTCGGCGACTGCTAGGAAACATCAACGGAGCTCACCAAGTGAGTCTGCGAAGTCTGTATCCAGCCACGTGTCTCTTCACTTACAATCTCAACACATGTCACACGGCTAAGTTCCATCAAAAGATACCTAGTAAATTTCATAAGCTACCTCCTAAAAAGGCGGAGCGAGACCTTCCGGAAAAGAGCATAATATGAAGGGAAGCAGGTTCACAGGATATTACACAAAAAGTCATAAATCACCCAGTATAATCCCACAAGTGAGTTTGAATATTACGCAAAAAGAAAAATAATTAAATCTATAAACAAGTAATGAGCTGAAAAATAAAACTACAAGCTGAACTATAAACTAACAACTGAACCTGCTAACTGAGTTAGGTAATTGAAACTGAAGCTAAAACCTGAGTTATTTTTAAAGAGATAACTTTTCAAAACAATTACACATAGTGGCCCTACATACGTGAGATCTGGCAATACACATTGTGATGACCAAAAGGGTCATCTTTAAATTTAATAATTATTTCTATTTTTTAAGACCTCAAAAAGCACTATTCATCATTTTTTCGACTTGCGTGCGCAGTCTGTATAATTTTTCGGAAAGTTTTTATGTGAAAAATGGATTAAAATGGAAAATAGAGCTTTAAAACTCAATAAGTTGACTTTGGTCGACATTTTTAGAAAACGAACCCAGATCAGTATTTTGACAGTTCCGGTAGGTCCGTCTTGTGATTTGGAACTTGGGCGTATGCCCGAAAATTAATTTGGAGGTCCGTAGCTCAAGTTATGGTCATTTAACGGAAACTAAAAATTTAAAGGTTAAAGATTTCTAAAGTTTGACCATGTATTTGACTTTTGGATATCGGGGAATCCGATTCTGGAAATTGAAATAGCTCTGTTATGGCATTTATAACTTGTGTGCCAAATTTGAAGTCATTTCGGATTCATTTAACATGTTTCGGCACAAGATTTGTAAATTAAAAAGTTTGAAACTCAAAAGATCGAATCGAGGTGTGAATTATAATTTTAGCATTGTTTGATGTGATTTGAGCTCGACTAAGTTCGTATGATGTTTTAGAACTTGTTGGTATATTTGATTGAGATCCTGGGGGCCTCGGGTGGATTCCGGATGGTTAACGGATCAAAATTTGAACTTAAGGAAAAATCTGAAATTTTTCCCTTCTAGTGTAACCGCACCTGCGGATTTTAGACCGCAAATACGAAAATTGCAGAAGCGGTCAAGTTTCCACAGAAGCGAAAATCGCAGATGCGGTCAAATTTTCACAGAAGCGAAAACCGCAGATGCGGTCAAATTTTCGCAGAAGCGGAAATGCTGGACAGAACACATAAAATCGGGAGTTAGTCATTTTTACTCATTTTTGAGTTTTGAGTCTCGGATTTGGGCGATTCCAAAGAGCTTTTCACGACTTTGAATTGGGTAAGTGTTCTATAACCAAAAGTGATTATATTTCATAATCCATGTCTATATTCATCATTTATTTCGAATTTAGATGGAATAAATTAGAATTTTTTGTAAAACTTTCTAAAAAACGAAAATTTAAGATTTGAAGGTCTATTTCACATCGAAATTTGATAAGTTTTATATGGTTGAACTCGTATCGGAACGGGTGTTCGAATTTTGTGTTCGGGATTCGAGACGTGGGCCCCACTATCGATTTTTAGATGAATTTTGGATTTTAATCTGAAAAATTAGTAAATTCATATGAAATTAATTCATATGATTTATATTGAGTATAATGAATTGTTTATGACTAGATTTGAGGATTTCGGACACGAATTCGCGAGGCAAAGGTTTATTGGATTCTTGAATTTGGTTGCAAAGCAAGGTAAGTATCGTGGTTAACCTTGTTGACTTGAGGGAATAGAACCCTTGAATTCTGTGTTATGTGAAATTCACGTGAACGACGTATAGGCGAGGTGACGAGTGTCTATACATCGTTAAATTAATTGTTCAAACATCGTAAATTCTTTTAAGACACGAATTAATTGTTATAATAATTGTTTCTCTCATATTCCTTGTCAAATATTAATTCTTGAATTCCTGCAATAATTATTACATGTTTATTTGATTTATGTGTCTTAATTGCTACTTGACATTTAACATATTAAATATTAAACTATCTATTTTCTCCATAATTTCCACAATTAATTGCTACTTATCATTATTTGTTTCATAAATAAATTATAATTACTGCATGACTTGATGCTTAATAGTTTTTCATTGAATATGGTATTTATTGGAGTATTGTTTATTACATTTAAGAGTTGAAATGAATATATTGGAGGAACGGGTTGCACGCCGCAACAGAATTGATGGAAATAAATATATTGGAGGAACGGGTTGCACGCCGCAACAGAATTGATGGAAATAAATATATTGGAGGAACGGGTTGTACGCCCCAACATAATTGATTGAAATAAATATATTGGAGGAACGGGTTACACGCCGCAACAGAATTGATTGAAATGAATATATTGGAGGAACGGGTTACACGCCGCAACAGAATTGATTGAAATGAATATATTGGAGGAACGAGTTGCACGCCGCATAAGAGTTGAAATGAATATATTGGAGGATCGGGTTGCACGCCGCAACGGAAACTGATTGAGATAATAATTGGTTATGACTGCCGAGTTGGCTTCAATTGTTGAAAAGATATACCTATTTTATTTCTATTATTGTTGTTGTTATTGTTATTGCTTATAGTTTAGTGTAAGTGACCTGCCTTAGTCTCGTCACTACTTCGTGGAGGTTAGGCTCGGCACTTACCAGTACATGGGGTCGGTTATATTGATACTACACTCTGCACTTCTTATGCAGATTTCAGAGTTGGTCCCAGCAGCGTACGGTAGATTTGCCCGAATACAGCTATCAGTGGAGACTTGAGGTATAATTGCGCAGCGTTTGCAATTCTGACGTCCCCTTCTATCTTATCTCAGTTGTGTATTATATTTCAAACAACTTGAATTTTATTCGGACCTTTATTTGTATTATTCTAGAAGCTCGTGCACTTGTGACTCCAGTTCTGGGATGGTATTTAGATATCGCGATTATTATGGAATACTCACTTTATTTCAGACTTTATTTCCGCATTTATTTTTTTGATATTAATTAATTTAAATTTTTGTTGAAAATAGATAATTATATTCTAACGTTGGCTTGCCTAGCAAGTGAAATGTTAGGCGCCATCACGGTTCCGAAGGTGGGAATTTCGGGTCGTGACAGTTGGTATCAGAGTACTAGGTTACATAGGTTTCATGAGTCACGAGTAAGCTTAGTAGAGTCTGAAGGATCGGTACGGAGACGTCTGTACTTATCTCTCAGAGGCTATGAAGTTTAGGAACAATATCACTTCTTTCATTCCTTATCATGCGGCATTGATTTAGCTTGAAACATATATCTCGTATTTCTTTGTATCCACTCGTGTATGACATTGTGTACTCGATATCAGTTGTGCGTCAATGGTTCGTGATGCCGCAGATGGACTACGAGGGACCCAGAAATGCTCAAACATTGCCTCAACGTGTGGTTCCGACTGAAGATGCGGACGCATTGAGAGACCACCCAGTGAATCATGTGGGGGGTGTAACGGACCTTGGCATCTGGTTGATTTATACGAGTTGTGAAGGTTAATATTGTGAACCATCGGATGTGGTGAACTATGACTTCGCGCTGAGTGAGGGGAGTTCACTATCAATGGATGGATTGCGGGGTCATGTGTTATATCAGGTTTGGTCTGAAATGTATATATGTGGTACTGAAAGGTTCCCCAAACATTTACACATATTTAAGGCCTGAGATTTTGTAGAGGATAAGGTTGGGACTTGGGGTATGTACGCCTACTTAATAATCTTATACTTCAGTACCAAAGGAGTTAGAGAAACAACTTTACATTTACAGAAGGTCTACTCAGTGTGTACGTCATGGTTGCGGATTTTGGGGTGCTTCGGAGGAAGTACAGTGGTTGATGAGATTCTGGACTATGTGGTTCATTCTAAGAATTGTCTGTATGGAGCTCTACTTTTGTGATCGTTGTATATAAATAGGAGTAAAGGTTACCCCAAAGAAGAATCGAAGAGTATATTAAGAAATGGGTCAACGCAACAGTGTTGAGTCAGCATAACAAAAGAAGAAATTGGCATTGGGAGAGATAATTCTCTACAGGTGTTCTTGGCAAGCCTATGAAGAGGGCAGACCAGCCAATGCAACACCACCCACTTGGCTCAGTTCTCAGAAATGCTTTTAAAAGAGTTTGTGTCCCGGACTCTCCGTAATGCGTGGTGTATAGGGTTTGAACGGTTGTGTCAGGTCACCATGACGGTGCTAGAATATGCCATCAGGTTCAATAAGTTAGCCCATCATATTCGTACTTTACTTCCTACAGCCAGGGAGCGAGTCCACAGACTCATTAAAGGACTTAATGATGATCGTAAAATTTTGTATGACTTGGGAGTTACAGGCTGATACTTCATTTCCACTAGTGGTAGAAATTGCCAAGATATTAGAATGTGTTTGGGGTGAGGAAAAAGGAAATCAAGGACACTAAGACGTCTCGAGGTTCTGGAGGATTCAGTGGATTCTACTCTGCGAGTATAAATCATTATGGTGGGGGCTCGGGCTGTTGGCCAGCCCAGTCCGCACATCGGATTACTCGAGGTGCTCCAGTAAGTTCTTTTAATGCACCACTGACATGAGTTTCCTACAATGGTTATTTCAGTTATCTCGTACAGACTCAGTATGAACAGCCAAACCCGCAAAGGGATTGTTATGAATGCGGTGATACTAGGCACATCATGAGAAAATTGTCCAGACTTGGAAGAGACATATTTCATCAAAGCACTCATGCTACGTGCCTCATTATAGTTACTATACCACCCACACGATCAGTTAGGGGTGGAGGACAGACGGGTAGAAGGTGTCCTAGAGGTGGAGGCCCATCCGTTGATATATTTATTTTATGGTATGTCGTAGGTCACTATATTAGATGGTATCGTTACAGGTACGACCTCGATTTAATATAAAGGAATAATTTCTTTAACTTGATTCGGTTCTGAGTATCGAAACGAGTCCTCCTATTGTGCTCCACTTATGAGTGAGCTTCGTAATTCTATAATCTACCTATGTGTTTACTCCTGTTGAAAGGTTGGAGTTGTTGAAATACTATGATATCACCATTTTGTATCACCCCGGAATGGCCAATATGGTGGCCGATGCTTTGAGTAGAAAGGCTATGAGTATAGGCAGCCTTGCGTATACTCCAGTTGGTGAGAGGCCGCTAGCTGCAGATTTTCAGACTTTGGTCAATCAGTTTGTGAGGTTGGATGTTTCAGAGCCCAGTTGGGTTCTAGCTTGTACTGTCGCTCGGTCTTCTTTATATGAGCATATCAGAGAGCGACAGTATGATGATCCTTATTTGCTTATCCTCAAGTATACGGTGCGACACGGTGGTGCCAAGCAGGTTGCTGTGGGAGATGATGGAGTTTTTTGGATGCAGGGTCATATATGTGTTCCTAATGTGGATGGGCTTCGTGAATTAATTCTTGAAAAAGGCCCACAGTTCCCGGTATTCTATTCATCTGGGTGCCGCCAAAATATATCAAGATTTTCGGCAACGTTATTAGTGGAAGAGAATGAATAAGGATATAGTTGCATTTGTAGCTCAGTGTCTAAATTGTCAGCAAGTCAAGTACAAGCATTAAAGACCTCGCCTTTGTGCTAGAAGTTAAAAATTCCTGAGTGGAAGTGGGAGCATATCACTATGGATGTTGTTGTTGGGCCTCCACGGACTTAGAGACAATTTGACGCAGTATGGGTTATTGTGGACAGGTTGACCAAGTCGACACATTTCATTCTAGTGGCAGTTACCTATTCTTTAGAGCAGTTAGCTGAAATGTACATTCGTGAGATTGTCTGCCTTCACGGTGTACCCGTGTCTATCATTTCTGATCGAGGTACACAGTTTACCTCGCACTTTTGGAGGGCTGTACAATGTGAGTTAGGCATGCGGGTTGAGTTGAGTACAACATTTCATCCATAGACAGACAGACAGTCAGAATGTACTATTAAGATGGAAGATATGTTTTGCGCTTGTGTTTTAGATGTTGGAGATTCTTGGGATTAATTCTTGCCATTTGCGGGGTTTGCTTATAAGAATTAACTACGGGTCAAGCATTCACATGGCTCCATATGAGGCATTGTACGGAAGGCGACGCCAATCGCCAGTAGGCTGGTTTGAACCAGGAGAGGCTCGGTTGTTGGGTACCGATTTGGTACAAGATGCGTTGGATAAGGTCAAAATTATTCAGGATCGACTTCGCACAGCTCAGTCTATGCAAAAGAGTTATGTCCACCATAAGGTTCGTGATATTGTATTCATGGTTGGAGAAAAAGGCTATCAGAGGCTATGATGTTTAGGAACAATATCACTTCTTTCATTCCTTATCGTGCGACATTGATTTAGCTTGAAACATATATCTCGTTCCCTTTGTATCCACTCGTGTATGACATTGTGTACTCGATATGAGTTGTGCGTCAACGGTTTGTGATGCCGCAGATGGATTGCGAGGGAGCCAGAGATGCTTAAACATTGCCTCAACATGTGGTTCCGACTGAAGATATAGACGCATTGAGAGACCACCCAGTGAATCATGTGGGGGGTACAACGGACCTTGACATCTGGTTGATTTATATGAGTTATGAAGGTTAATATTGTGGATCATCGGACGTGGTGAACTATGACCTCACGCTGAGTGGGGGGAGTCCACTATCAATGGATAGATTGCGGGGTCATGTGTTATATCAGTTTTGGCCTGAAATGTATATATGTAGTACTGAAAGGTTCCCCAAAAATTTACACATGTTTAAGGACTGAGATTTTGTAGAGGATAAGGTTGGGACTTGCGGTATGTCCGCCTACTAAATAATCCTATACTTCAGTACTAAAGGAGTTAGAGAAATAACTTTAAATTTACAGAAGGTCTACTCAGCGTGTACGTCATGGTTGCGGATTGTGGGGTGCTTCGGAGGAAGTACAGTGGTTGACGAGATTCTGGACTATGTGGTTCGTTCGAAGAATTGTCTGTATGGAGCTCTACTTTTGTGATCGTTGTATATAAATAGGAGTAAAGGTTACCCCAAAGAAGAATCGAAGAGTATGTTAAAAAATGGGTCAGCGCAACAGTGTTGAATTAGCATAACAAAAGAAGAAATTGGCCTTGGAAGACATAATTCTCCACAGGTGTTCTTGGCAAGCCTATGAAGATGGCAGACCAGCCAATGCAACACCGCCCACTTGGCTCAGTTCTCAGAAATACTTTTGAAAGAGTTTGTGTCCCGGACTCTCCGTAATGCGTGGTGTATAGGGTTTGAACGGTTGTGTCAGGTCACCATGACGGTGTTAGAATATGCCATTAGGTTCAATAAGTTAGCCCATCATATTCGTACTTTACTTCCTACAGCCAGGGAGCGAGTCCACATACTCATTAAAGGACTCAATTATGATCGTAAAATTTTGTATGACTTGGGAGTTACAGGGTGATACTTTATTTCCACTATTGGTAAAAATTCCCAAGATATTAGAATGTGTTCGGGGTGAGCAAAAAGGAAATTAAGGAGACTAAGACATCTCGAGGTTCTGGAGGATTCAGTGGATTCTACTCTGCGTGTATAAATCATTATGGTGAGGGCTCGGGCAGTTGACCAGCCCAGTCCGCACATCGGATTACTCGGGGTGCTCTAGTAAGTTCTTTTAATGCACTACTGACATGAGTTTCCTATAATGGTTATTTTAGTTATCTAGTACAGACTCAGTATGAGCAGCCAAACCCGCAAAGGGGTTGTTATGAATTCGGTGATACTAGGCACATCATGAGAAAATTGTCCCAGACTTGGGAGAGACATATTTCATGAAAGCACTCATGCTACTTACCCCATTGTAGTTACTACACCACCCACACGATCAGTTAGGGGTGGAGGACAGACGGGTAGAAGTCATCCTAGAGGTGGAGGCCCAGCCATTGATATATTTATTTTATGGTATGGCGTAGGTCGCAATATCAGATGGTGTCGTTACAAGTACGACCTCAATTTAATATAAAGCAATAATTTCTTTAACTTGATTCGGTTTTGAGTATCGAGACGAGTCCCCCTATTGTGCTCCACTTATGAGTGAGCTTCGTAATTCTATAATCTACTTATGTGTTTACTCCTGTTGGAAGGTTCTATGGAGATAACTACGCCTATCATTCCATGTTGGACTCTAATAAGAGCTGTGAGGCTAAAGGTGGCTTTCTGGTACTCATTTCGGTAAGTTTTGATGTAATTTCCGGATAATTAATTACGAATTATGAATTATATGCCCTACCGGTGTGGGGTTCATTATGTGTTGTGATTTTATTTAACGAAAATTATTTAAAAGGAGAAAATGGAAAGTTTTGATTGCCACGATGTGCATATTACTTGTGATTCAGAACTGAGGACGAGATCCTCGCATTTTAAAATAAATTGATATGTTTAAACTGGGCTACGAGCTGCAGTGGAAGTTATATAAGGACGAGATCCTTGTGATAAAAATTCTTTTGTTTAAATTCTCCCCTGTGAAATTAAATTTGTACTATAGTACTAATAGGGAGTCATGCCTGTTAGGCTTATTTGAATTTTTTTTATGAAATTCTCTGTGCATATTTGCCAAGTTCGTGTTGTAATATTTAGTTTTAACCTATGAGGTAGGCGCCCGCCCAGGTGGCGTTAAATATGACTCGTTAATTCGGGTAAATAATTATGAAGTCTTCATGCCTCGCATCTCGTTATCAGTATTATAAAGGTTTGAAACGAGTTTTTATTTAACAAGAAGTTAATTGACGATTCTGTAATTGATTATGAACAACTATTAAGACTAGATTGACCTAGAAGGGTGCTCCGTTAAGGTGGACTGAAGAGTGTGAGGAGAGATTTCAGAAGCGCAGGACCGCTTTGACTACAGCGCCAGTGTTGGCATTACCCACAGATTCAGGATCTTACACGGTGTATTGTGATGCATCTCATGTTAGACTTGGTGCAATATTAATGCAAGATGGCAGAGTGATTGCTTCTGCATCGAGGCAGTTGAAAGTCCATGAGAAGAATTATCCAGTTCATGACATAGAATTGGCAGCCATTGTTCATGCGTTGAAGATTTTGAGACACTACCTCTATGACGTGTCATGTGAAGTAATCATAGATCATTGTAGTCTACAGTATCTATTCAGACAAAAAGATCTTAATTTGAGGTAGAGGAGATGGTTGGAGGTGTTGAAAGACTATGATATCACCATTTTGTATCACCCTAGAAAGGCCAATATGGTGGCCGATGCTTTGAGTAGAAAGATTGTGAGTATGGGCAGCCTTGCGTATATTCCAGTTGGTGAGAGGCCGCTAGCTGCAGATGTTCAGACTTTGGCCAATCAGTTTGTGAGGTTGGATGTTTCAGAGCCCAATCAGGTTCTAGCTTGTATAGTCACTCGGTCTTCTTTATATGAGCATATCAGAGAGTGACAATATGATGATCCTCATTTGCTTGTCCTCAAGTACACGGTGCGGCACGTTGGTGCCAAACAGGTTGATGTGAGAGATGATGGAGTTTTGCGGATATAGGGTCGTATATGTGTTCCTAATGTGGATGGGCTTCGTGAATTAATTCTTGAAAAAGGCCCACAGTTCCCGGTATTCTATTCATCTGGGTGCCGCCAAAATATATCAAGATTTTCGGCAATTTTATTAGTGGCAGAGAATGAATAAGGATATAGTTGCATTTGTAGCTCGGTGTCTAAATTGTCAGCAAGTCAAGTACAAGCATTAAAGACCTCGCCTTTGTGCTAGAAGTTAAAAATTCCTGAGTGGAAGTGGGAGCATATCACTATGGATGTTGTTGTTGGGCCTCCACAGACTTAGAGACAATTTGACGCAGTATGGGTTATTGTGGACAGGTTGACCAAGTCGACACATTTCATTCCAATGGCAGTTACCTATTCTTTAGAGCGGTTAGCTGAAATTTACATTCGTGAGATTGTCCGCCTTCATGGTGTGCCAGTGTCTATAATTTCTGATCGAGGTACGCAGTTCACCTCACACTTTTGGAGGGCTGTACAACGTGATTTAGGCACGCGGGTTGAGTTGAGTACTACATTTCATCCATAGACAGACAGACAATCAGAATGCACTATTCAGATATTGGAAGATATGCTTCGCGCTTGTGTTTTAGACTTTGGAGGTTCTTGTGATTAATTCTTGCCACTTGCGGGGTTTGCTTATAATAATAGCTACCGGTCGAGCATTCAGATGGCTCTATATGAGGCATTGTACAGAAGGCGACACCGATCGCCAGTTGGCTGGTTTGAACCAGGAGAGGCTCGGTTGTTGGGTACCGATTTGGTACAGGATGTCTTGGATAAGGTCAAAATTATTCAGGATCGACTTCGCACAACTCAGTCCATGCAAAAGAGTTATGCTGACCGTAAGGTTCGTGATATTGTATTCATGGTTGGAGAAAAAGTATTGCTCTGGGTTTCACCTATTAAAGGTGTAATGAGGTTCGAAAAGAAGGGTAAGTTTAGCCCTTAGTATATAGGACCCTTCGAAATTCTTGAAAGGGTGGGCGAAATAGCCTACATGCTTGCATTACCACCTAATTTATCAGCGGTTTATCCGGTGTTCCATGTGTCTATGTTCCGAAAATATTATGGTGATTCGTTCCATGTGTTAGATTTCAGCTCAGTCCAAATGGACAAGGATTTAACTTATAAGGAGGAGCCGGTAGCTATTCTAGCCCGCTAGGTCCGACAGGTGAGGTCTAAGAGGTATCCTTTAGTTAGGGTGCAATGGAAAGGTCAGATGGAAGAAGTATCTACCTGGGAGTCCGATTCGGACATACAGAGTAAATATCCACACCTTTTCACCAGCTCAGGTACTTTTTCTAATTCCGTTCGAGGACGAACGTTTGTTTTAGAGGTGGAGAATGTGATGACCCAAAAGGTCATCTTTAAATTTAATAATTATTTCAATATTCTAAAACCTCGAAAAGCACTATTCATTATTTTTTCGACTTGCGTGCGCAGTCCGTATTATTTTCCTGAAAGTTTTATGTGAAAAATAGATTAAAATGGAAAATAGAGCTTTAAAACTCAATAAAGTTGACTTTGGTCAACATTTTTAGCAAACGGTCCCGGATTAGTGTTTCGACAGTTTCGGTAAGTCCGTCTCATGATTTGAGACTTGCGCGTATGCTCGGAATTTAATTTGGAGGTCCCTAACTCTAGTTATGGCCATTTAACGTAAACTAGAAATTTAAAGGCTAAAGATTTTCAAAGTTTGACCACGGATTTGACTTTTTGATATCGGGGACAGAATCCGATTCTGAAAATTGAAATAACTCCGTTATATCATTTATGACTTGTGTGCCAAATTTGAAGTCATTCCGGATTCATTTAACATGTTTCGGGACAAGATTTGTAAATTTAAAAGTTTGAAATTCAAAAGTTCGAATCGAGGTGTGAATTATAATTTTAGCGTTATTTGATGTGATTTAAGATCTCGACTAAGTTTGTATGATGTTTTAGAACTTGTTAGTATATTTGGTTGAGGTCCCGGGGGCCTCGGGTGAATTCCGGATGGTTAACAAATCAAAATTTGGACTTAAGGAAAAATCTGAAATTTTAAACTTCTGGTGTAACCGCATCTGCGAATTTTAGACCGCAGATGCGTAAATCGTAGAAGCGGCCAAGTTTTCGCAGAAGCGGAAATCGCAGATGCGGTCAAGTTTCCGCAGAAGCGGAAATGCTGGACAGAACACATAAAAATCTGGAGTTAGCCATTTTTACTCATTTTTGAGTTTTGAGTCTCGGATTTGGGCGATTTCAAAGCGATTTTTCACGACTTTGAATTGGGTAAGTATTCTATAACCAAAAGTATTATATTTCATAAATCCATGTCTATATTCATCATATATTTCAGATTTAGATGGAAAAAATTAGAATTTTTGTAAAACTTTAAAAAAAAGAAATATTTAAGATTTGAAGGTCCATTTCACATCAGAATTTGATATTTTTTGTATGGTTGAACTCGTATCGGAACGGGTATTCGGATTTCATAAGTTTTTACGGGATTCGAGACGTGGGACCCACTATCGATTTTTGAGATGAATTTCAGATTTTAATTCGGAAAATTAATAAATTCATATGGAATTAATTGCTACGATTTATATTGAGTATATGGAATTGTTTATGACTAGAGTTTAGGATTTCGGACACGAATTCGATAGGCAAAGGTTTATTGGATTCTTGAATTTGGTTGCAAAGCGAGGTAAGTGTCGTGGTTAACCTTGACTTGAAGGAATAGGACCCTTGAATTATTTGGTATGTGAAATTCACGTGAACGATATATAGGCTAGGTGACGAGTGTCTATACATCGTCAAATTAATTATTTGCTTAATTATTTAAACATCTTGAATTATTTTAATATATGAATTAGTTGTTATAATAATTGTTTCTCTCATATTCCTTGTCAAATATTAATTCTTGAATTCCTGCAATAATTGTTACATGTTTATTTGATTTATGTGTCTTAATTTCTACTTGACATTTAGCATATTAAATACTAAACTGTCTATTTTCTCCTTGATTTCCAGAATTAATTGCTACTTGTCATTATTTATTTCATAAATAAATTATAATTACTGTATGACTTGATGCTTAATAGTTTCTCATTGACCGTGGTATTTATTGGAGTATTTTTATTATATTTAAGAGTTGAAATGAATATATTGAGGAACGGGTTTAACACCGCAACAGAATTGATTGAAATGAATATATTGGAGGAACAGGTTGCACGGCGCAACAAAATTAATTGAAATAAATATATTGGAGGAATGGGTTGCACGCCGCAACAGAATTGATTGAAATGAATATATTGGAGGAACAGGTTGCACGGCGCAACAAAATTAATTGAAATAAATATATTGGAGGAATGGGTTGCACGCCGCAACAGAATTGATTGAAATGAATATATTGGAGGAACAGGTTGCACGGCGCAACAAAATTAATTGAAATAAATATATTGGAGGAATGGGTTGCACGCCGCAACAGAATTGATTGAAATGAATATATTGGAGGAACAGGTTGCACGGCGCAACAAAATTAATTGAAATAAATATATTGGAGGAATGGGTTGCACGCCGCAACAGAATTGATTGAAATGAATATATTGGAGGAACAGGTTGCACGGCGCAACAAAATTAATTGAAATAAATATATTGGAGGAATGGGTTGCACGCCGCAACAGAATTGATTGAAATGAATATATTGGAGGAACGAGTTGCATGCCGCATAAGAGTTGAAATGAATATATTCGAGGATCGTGTTGCACGCCGCAACAGAAACTATTTGAAATAATTATTGGTTATGACTGCCGAGTTGGCTTTAATTGTTGAAAAGAGATATCAGTTTTATTTCTATTATTGCTGTTATTATGGTTATTGCATACATGTTAATGTAAGTGACATGCCTTAGCCTCGTCACTACTTCGTCGAGGTTTGACTCGGCATTTACCAGTACATGGGGTCGGTTGTACTGATACTACACTCTGCACTTCTTGTGCAGATTTCGGAGTTGTCCCAGCAGGGTACTGTAAATTTGCCCGGATACAACTACCAGTGGAGACTTGAGGTATAACTGCACAGCGTTCGTAGTTCTGAAGTCCCCTTCTATCTTATCTCAGCTGTGTATTATATTTCAAACAACTTTAATTTTATTCGGACCTTTATTTGTATTATTCTAGAAACTCGTGTACTTGTGACTCTAGTTCTGGAATGGTATTTAGATATCACGATTATTATGGAATACTCACTTTATTTCAGGATTTATTTTCGCATTTATTTTCTTTTTATTAATTGATTTAAAATTTTGTTAAAAATGGCTAATTATATTCTAACGTTAGCTTGCCTAGCAAGTGAAATGTTAGGCGCCATCACTATCCCGAAGGTGGGAATTTCGGGTCGTGACAGTTGGTATCAGAGCACTAGGTTACATAGGTCTCACGAGTCACGAGCAAGCTTAGTAGAGTCTGAAGGATTGGTACGGAGATGTCTGTACTTATCTCTTTGAGGCTATGAAGTTTAGGAACAATATCACTTCTTTTATTCCTTATCGTGCGACATTGATTTAGCTTGAAACATATATCTCGTATTCCTTTGTATCCATTAGTGTATGGCATTGTGTACTCGGTATCAGTTGTGCGTCAACAGTTCATGATGCCGCAGATGGACTACGAGGGACCCAGAGATGCTCCAACATTGCCTCAAATTGTGGTTCCGATTGAAGATACGGACGCACTGAGAGACCACCCAGTGAATCATGTGGGGGGTGCAACGGACCTTGGCATCTGGTTGATTTATAAGAGTTGTGAAGGTTAATATTGTGGATCGTCGAACGTGGTGAACTATTACTTCGCGCCGAGTGGGGGGAGTCCACTATCAATAGATGGATTGCGGGGTCATGTGTTATATCAGTTTTGGCCTGCAATGTATATATGTGGTACCAAAAGGTTCCCCAAAAATTTACACATGATGAAGGCCTGAGATTTTGTAGAGGATAAGGTTGGGACTTGCGGTATGTCCGCCTACTTAATAATCCTATACTTCAGTACCAAAGGAGTTAGAGAAAGAACTTTAAATTTACAGAAGGTCTACTCAGCGTGTACGTCATGGTTGCAGATTTTGGGGTGCTTCGGAGGAAGTACAGTGGTTGACGAGATTCTGGACTATGTGGTTTGTTCTAAGAATTGTTTATATGGAGCTCAACTTTTGTGATCGTTGTATATAAATAGGAGTAAAGGTTACCCCAAAGAAAAATCGAAGGGTATGTTAAGCAATGGGTCAACGCAACAGTGTTGAGTCAGCATAACAAAAGAAGAAATTGGCCTTGGGAGAGATAATTCTCCACAGGTGTTCTTGGCAAGCCTATGAAGAGGGCAGACCAGCCAATGCAACACCGCCCACTTGGCTCAGTTCTCATAAATGCTTTTGAAAGAGTTTGTGTCCCGGACTCTCCGTAATACATGGTGCATAGGGTTTGAATGGTTGTGTTAGGTCACCATGACGGTGTTAGAATATGCCATTAGGTTCAATAAGTTAGCCCATCATATTCCTACTTTACTTCCTACAACCAGGGAGCGAGTCCACAGACTCATTAAAGGACTCAATTATGATCGTAAACTTTTTGTATGACTTGGGAGTTACAGGCTAATACTTCATTTCCACTAGTGGTAGAAATTGCCAAGATATTAGAACGTGTTCGGTGTGACGAAAAAGGAAATTAAGGAGACTAAGATGTCTCGAGGTTCTGGAGGATTCAGTGGATTCTACTCTGCGAGTATAAATCATTATGGTGGGGGCTCGAGTAGTTGGCCAGCCCAGTCCGCACATCGGATTACTCGGGGTGCTCCAGTAAGTTCTTTTAATACACCACTGACATGAGTTTCCTATAATGGTTATTTCAGTTATCTGCTACAGACTCAGTATGAGCAGCCAAACCCGCAAAGGGGTTGTTATGAATACGGTGATACTAGGCACATCATAAACAAATTGTCCCAGACTTGGGAGAGACATATTTCATCAAAGCACTCACACTATGTGCCCCATTGTAGTTACTACACCACCCACACGATTAGTTAGGGGTGGAGGACAGACGGGTAGAAGGCGTCCTAGAGGTGGAGGCCGAGCCGTTGATATATTTGTTTTATGGTATGGCGTAGGTCGCTATATCAGATGGTGTCGTTACAGGTACGACCTCGATTTAATATAAAGCAATAATTTCTTTAATTTGATTCGGTATTGAGTATCCAGACGAGTCCTTCTATTGTGCTCCACTTATGAGTGAGCTTCGTAATTCTATAATCTATTTATGTCTTTACTCTTGTTGGAAGGTTCTATGGAGATAACTACGCCTATCATTCCATGTTGGACTCTAATAAGAGCTGTGAGGCTAAAAGTGGCTTCCTGGTACTCATTTCGGTAAGTTTTGATGTAATTTCCGGATAATTAATTACAAAATTATGAATTATATGCCCTACCGGTGTGGGGTTCATTATGTGTTGTGATTTTGTTTAACGAAAATTATTTAAAAGGAGAAAATGGAAAGTTTTGATTGGCACGATGTGCATATTACTTGTGATTCAGAACTGAGGACGAGATCCTCGCATTTTAAAATAAATTGATATGTTTAAATTGGGCTATGAGCTGCAGTGGAAGTTATATAAGGACGAGATCCTTATGATAAAAATTCTTTTGTTTAAATTCTCCCTTGTGAAATTAAATTTGTACTATAGTACTAATAGGGAGTCATGTCTGTTAGGCTTATTTGAATTTTTTTAATGAAATTCTCTGTGCATACTTGCCAAATTTGTGTTGTAATATTTAGTTTTAACCTACGAGGTAGGTGCCCGCCCAGGTGGCGTTAAATATGACTCATTAATTCGGGTAAATAATTATGAAGTCTTCATGCCTCGCATCTTGTTATCAGTATTATAAAGGTTTGAAACGAGTTTTTACTTAACAAGAAGTTAATTGACGATTCTGTAATTGATTATGAACAACTATTAAGAATAGATTGACCTAGAAGGGTGCTCCGTTAAGGTGGACCGAAGAATGTGAGGAGAGATTTCAGAAGCGCAGGACCGCTTTGACTACAGCGCCAGTGTTGGCATTACCCACAGGTTCAAGATCTTACACGGTGTATTGTGATGCATCTCATGTTAGACTTGGTGCAATATTAATGCAAGATGGCAGAGTGATTGCTTCTACATCGAGGTAGTTGAAAGTCCATAAGAAGAATTATCCGGTTCATGACATAGAATTGGAAGCCATTGTTCATGCGCTGAAGATTTTGAGACACTACCTCTACGACGTGTCATGTGAAGTAATCATAGATCATTGTAGTCTACAGTATCTATTCAGACAAAAAGATCTTAATTTGAGGTAGAGGAGATAGTTGGAGGTGTTGAAAGACTATGATATCACCATTTTGTATCACCCTGGAAAGGCCAATATGGTGGCCGATGCTTAGAGTAGAAAGACTGTGAGTATGGGCAGCCTTGCGTATATTTCAGTTGGTGAGAGGCCGCTAGCTGCAGATGTTCAGACTTTGGCCAATCAGTTTGTGAGGTTGGATGTTTCAGAGCCCAGTCAGGTTCTAGCTTGTATAGTCGCTCGGTCTTCTTTATATGAGCATATCAGAGAGTGACAATATGATGATCCTCATTTGCTTGTCCTCAAGTACATGGTGAGGCACGGTGGTGCCAAGCAGGTTGCTGTGAGAGATGATGGAGTTTTGCGGATGTAGTGTCGTATATGTGTTCCTAATGTGGATGGGCTTCGTGAATTAATTCTTGAAAAAGGCCCAGTGTTCCCGGTATTCTATTCATCCGGGTGCCGCCAAAATATATCAAGATTTTCGGCAACGTTATTAGTGGAGTAGAATAAAGAAGGATATAGTTGCATTTGTAGCTCGGTGTCTAAATTGTCAGCAAGTCAAGTACGAGCATTAAAAACCTCGAACTTGCGTTAGAAGTTAAAAATTCCTGAGTGGAAGTGGGAGCGTATCACTATGGATTTTATTGTTGGGCTTCCACGGACTCAGAGAAAATTTGACACAGTATGGGTTATTATGGACAGGTTGACCAAGTCGACATATTTCATTCCAATGGTAGTTACCTATTCTTCAGAGCGGTTAGCTGAAATTTACATTCGTGAGATTGTCCGCCTTCACGGTGTGCCCGTGTCTATCATTTCTGATCGAGGTACGCAGTTCACCTTGCACTTTTGGAGGGCTGTACAACGTGAGCTAGGCACGCAGGTTGAGTTGAATACTACATTTCATCCATAGACAGACAGACAGTCAGAATGTACTATTAAGATGGAAGATATGTTTTGCGCTTGTGTTTTAGATGTTGGAGATTCTTGGGATTAATTCATGCCATTTGCGGGGTTTGCTTATAAGAATTAACTACGGGTCAAGCATTCACATGGCTCCATATGAGGCATTATACGGAAGGCGACGCCAATCGCCAGTAGGCTGGTTTGAATCAGGAGATGCTCGGTTGTTGGGTACCGATTTGGTACAGGATGCCTTGGATAAGGTCAAAATTATTCAGGATGGACTTCGCACAGCTCAGTCTATGCAAATGAGTTATGCCGACCGTAAGGTTTGTTATATTGTATTCATGGTTGGAGAAAGAGTATTGCTCTGGGTTTCACCTATGAAAGGTGTAATGAGGTTCGGATAGAAGGGCAAGTTGAGCCCTAAGTATATAGGACCCTTCGAAATTCTTGAAATGGTGGGCGAAGTAGCCTACATACTTGCATTACCACCTAGTTTATCGGCGATGTATCTGGTGTTCTATGTGTCTATGCTCCGAAAATATTATGGTGATCCATTCCATGTGTTAGAGTTTAGCTCAGTCCAATTGGACAAGGATTTCACTTATGAGGAGGAGCCGGTAGCTATTCTAGTCCGCCAGGTCCGACAATTGAGGTCTAAGAGTTATCCTTCAGTTAGGGTGCAATAGAAAGGTCAGCTGGTAGAAACATCTACCTGGGATTCCGAGTCAGACATATGGAGTAAATATCCACACCTTTTCACCAGCTCAGGTACTTTTTCTAATTTCGTTCGAGGACGAACATTTGTTTTAGAGGTGGAGAATGTGATGACCCAAAATATCATCTTTAAATTTAATAATTATTTCTGTATTATAAGACCTCGAAAAGCACTATTAATCATTTTCTCGACTTGCGTGCGCAGTCCGTATAATTTTCCTGAAAGTTTTTATGTGAAAAATAGATTAAAATAGAAAATAGAGCTGTAAAACTCAATTAAGTTGACTTTGGTCAACATATTTAGAAAACAGACTCGGATAAGTATTTTGACAATTTCGATAGGTCCGTCTCGTGATTTGGGACTTGGGCGTATGCTCGGAATTTAATTTGGAGGTCCCTAACTCAAGTTATGCTCGCCATTGACCACGGATTTGACTTTTTGATATCAGGGCCAGAATCCGATTCTGAAAATTGAAATAGCTCCATTATATTATTTATGACTTGTGTGCCAAATTTGAAGTCATTCCTGATTCATTTAACATGTTTCGGCACAAGATTTGGAAATTGAAAAATTTAAAACTCAAAAGTTCGAATCGAGGTGTGAATTATAATTTTAGAGTTATTTGATATGATTTAAGGTCTCTACTAAGTTTGTATGATATTTTAGAACTTGTTAGTATATTTTATTGATGTCCCGGGGGCCTCGGGTGAATTCCGGATGGTTAACGGATCAAAATTTGGACTTAAGAAAAGTCTGAAATTTTGGCTTTCTGGTGTAACCGCACCTGCGGATTTTAGACCGCAGATGCGGAAATCGCAGAAATGGTCAAGTTTCCGCAGAAGCGAAAATCGCAGATGCGGTCAAGTTTCCGCAGAAGCGGAAATGCTGGACAGAACACATAAAAATCTAGAATTAGCCATTTTTACTCATTTTTGAGTTTTGAGTCTCGGATTTGGGCGATTCCAAAGCGATTTTTCACGACTTTGAATTGGGTAAGTATTCTATAACCAAAAGTGATTATATTTCATAAATCCATGTCTATATTCATCATTTATTTCAGATTTAGATGAAAAAAATTGGAATTTTTGTAAAACTTTAAAAAAAAACAAATTTTTAGATTTGAAGGTCCATTTCATATCAGAATTTGATAATTTTTGTATGGTTGAACTCGTATCGGAACGGGTGTTCGGATTTCGTGAATTTTTCCGGGATTCGAGACATGGGCCCCACTATCGATTTTTGAGATGAATTTCGAATTTTAATCCGGAAAATTAGTAAATTCATATGGAATTAATTTCTGCGATTTGTATTGAGTATATTGAATTGTTTATGACTATATTTGAGGATTTCAGACACGAATTCGCGAGGCAAAGGTTTATTGGATTCTTGAATTTGGTTGCAATGTGTCGTGGTTAACCTTGACTTGAGGGAATATAACCCTTGAATTATTTGTTATGTGAAATTCACGTGAATGACGTATAGGCTAGGTGACGAGTGTCTATACATCGTCAAATTAATTATTTGCTTAATTGTTTAAACATCTTAAATTGTTTTAAGATATGAATTAATTGTTATAATAATTGTTTCCCTCATATTCCTTGTCAAATATTAATTCTTGAATTCCTGCAATAATTGTTACATGTTTATTTGATTTATGTGTCTTAATTGCTATTTGACATTTAGCATATTAAATATTAAACTGTCTATTTTCTCCCTGATTTCCACAATTAATTGCTACTTGTCATTATTTATTTCATAAATAAATTATAATTACTTTATGACTTGATGCTTAATAGTTTCTCATTGACCGTTGTATTTATTGGAGTATTTTTATTACATTTAAGAGTTGAAATGAATATATTGAGGAATGGGTTGAATGTCGTAACAGAATTTATTCAAATGAATATATTGTACGAGCAGGTTGCACGGCGCAACAGAATTGATTGAAATGAATATATTGTAGGAACGGGTTGCACGCCGCAACAGAATTGATTGAAATAAATATATTGGAGGAACGAGTTGCACGCCGCATAAGAGTTGAAATGAATATATTCGAGGATCGGGTTGCACGCCGCAACGGAAACTGATTGAAATAATAATTGGTTATGACTGCCGAGTTGGCTTTAATTGTTGAAAAGAGATATCAGTTTTATTTCTATTGTTGTTGTTATTATTGTTATTGCGTACATGTTAATGTAAGTGACCTGCCTTAGCCTCGTCACTACTTCGTCGAGGTTAGGCTCGGCACTTACCAGTATATGGGGTCGGTTGTACTGATACTACACTCTGCACTTCTTGTGCAGATTTCGGAGTTGGTCCCAGCAGGGTACTGTAGATTTGCCCGGATACAGCTACCAGTGGTGACTTGAGCTATAACTGCACAACGTTCGTAGTTCTGAAGTCCCCTTCTATCTTTTCTCAGCTGTGTATTATATTTCAAACAACTTGAATTTTATTCAGACCTTTATTTGTATTATTCTAGAAGCTCGTGTACTTGTGACTCCAGTTCTGGGATGGTATTTAGATATCGCGGTTATTATGGAATACTCACTTTATTTCAGGCTTTATTTCCGCATTTATTTTCTTGTTATTAATTAATTTAAAATTTTGTTAAAAATGGCTAATTATATTCTAACGTTGGCTTGCCTAACAAGTGAAATGTTAGGCGCCATCACGGTCCCGAAGGTGGGAATTTCGGGTCGTGATACACATGGGGGAGTATCGGCCTATCTCCCCAACAAACAATAGCCCCTACGAGCGTAGGGTAGCTATCCCTGGCCCTGGTGGCTCTCACGCAAGGGGAGGTCGGCTAGCTCTCCCTTTTGATTGTGATCACATTAATACATGAATGAATGTTGAAACTGAATACTGAATTGGATGTAAATATCACAAACAACGGTACATAACAAGTGGTAATACATGTAACTATATAATTTTGTCATATGTAAAGTGGTACTAAATAAGATTGAAGTACACTGAGTACAAAAGTACAAGAAGACAATGCTTTAAGAATTTCATCGAATGCATGGAACACATTGGTTCTAATAAAATTTCTTATTAGGAGGATAAACCTTAAAACTTACCTCAAATTTACGCGCATATTCGCATGTTCAACTTCTGCGAGTGTCTAGGGAGATCCAGTACGCGACATCACTGAAAAAACCAGTGTAGGAGTTTCTTAATTTTCGTTCTTTCTGAGAAAAACAAATCCATGTGCTTTCTATCTCTTATTCAACCTTTTAAACCTCTCCAGCAATGATGAACCAGTGGGGAGAAAACTCACGTAGCCTCTCTGTAGCGTTTTTCCAAGCATTTCCCTTCTTATTCATTTGATCATTCTTAGTTCATTTGCAAAGCCCATTTAATTAACTTATAATAATGTCCATTCTATTGGACTTGAATAATTGGCCCACTATTTATGTCTCACAAAAATCTTTCATTGTACTTGTAACTTATTTAATTGCTATCCTATTTAATGCTCTCAACAGATTTTCCAAGTATATTCGTATACATACACACACCTTTCATCTCTCTTTTTATATATATATATATTCAATAATCAAGAAAGACTACATAAGAAAAAAATAACTGAATAGACTCTTTTAATTCGTACTATGAACATATTGGCGTATTTTCAAACACTGTATTAAATCATGAAAATCTTTTTACCCCTTCGTGCATCTTAATTTCATAATTAAGTCTCTAATTATCAAAATTTTAAGCCTAAAAACTGCAGGATTTTATACATGCAACGATTCATATATTATACAACTATTTTTTAATTTCCATACAACATACAAATAAAAAATATATATAATTACAACAGAATACACTTAAATACGATTTACATACAACTTTAATATAATTTCGTAAGTATATTGTATGTCATGTGTTCTTCTTCTGCTTTTTCGAGTTTCAATATGAAATTTAGCCAAAATCAAGTCTAATCTTCATCAAACACCCTCAAAATTGAGATATAAGCTCCAAAGAATATTTCCAATTGTTTGCAACAACACCCAATCCAAACAAATAATTATTTTTGAAAATCAAAATTCGAATTCAAAGCTTTGAAATTTTTTAATGGTTGTCAATGATGGAGAATCAAACACCTTCAAAATTTATTGATTGACAATTTCAATTCGAACACTAATTGTGCAACATGAAAGTAAATTGCTAAGTTAAAACTTTATATTGAAATAATTAAAATTCATTGATGAATTCCTTGAAAAAAAGAGAGGATAAAAAGTAGTGAAAAACGAAGGAAGAAAATTGGGAAAAGAACAGAGACGGAGAGAGAGATAGAGAGAGAGAAAGAGAGATGGGGAGAGAGACGGAGAGAGAGAGAGAGAGAGAGAGAGAGAGAGAGAGAGAGAGAGAGAGCAGGAATGGGAAATTAATATTTCTCTATTCAATTCCTAATATAAAGGGATACTCATTAATACTAATTGTATATAATTAGTAAATTATATATGCCTATGTAATTAAGTTAAAACTTGATTAGGAAGGGTAATAAAGTTTCATATGTAGTATAGGAATGTAAAAATATTTGAATTTTATAGCAAATTCATGAAATAAGAGATTAAGTGTTTTGAGCTGAAATAAGAGAGCAACAAGCTCTCGTAGCTCAGTTGGTTAGAGTTCCTGCTTAGTTAGTGGAGGTTCTGGGTTTGACTCTCAACAAGAACATTTTATTTTTCTATATTTTGTATCTCGCCTTAGTTATATTCATTGCGCGAACAAACATAGTCAATAAATGTTGTATCCTTTGTATACACCTCTGTAGTTGATACAAGTTGTATCCTTTGTATACACCCTTCTATTTTGCCTTGCTTACAGATGATACATATTATATTCGTTGCACAAATGAATACAAATATACAATTGCGCGAACGAATACAATTGGAAAATATTATATTCGTTGTGCGAACAAATACAGTTGTCACAGGCTGTATTCGTTGCGCATTTGAATACAAATGATATAAGTTAGTAACAATTAAATAGTAGCTAAATGATAATTAGGCAAATTATGACTATTAAGCTCTAAACAATAGTGGTTTACGAAAATTACTCAAATGGAAACCCTCTTTATCCTCTTAGTAATTTTGTTTTCGGAGATTAAAATACTAGTTTATAGTGCAAACCAATCATCTATTGTCGATGGATTGGGCCCGTAATTTCGAAAAATAGATAGACTTTAAGAGCGTAGAAATGACACCACGTAGCTACTCTAAAGGGCTGTTATTTCGGAATTAGCCAGTGCGTTATGAATTTCAGTTTTTCAGTTTAATTATTCGGGAAACAAATATCCTGAATTATCCTAAAGTTAAGATTTTTGGTTTAAAATTTCAGAAAAAAATAAATATTGGATAATCTCTAATTAGCGCCCATGAGGATAATTATTTGTGTCTTACCCCTTTAAGAGATAAGTACGGTGACGTTGTCTCGGACCCGTCGGCAGTTGTGGACTACTCAAGCTGCTCCCTCGACGAGAACGTTGAATTCAAATGTTTAAATGAAGAGAATAATTTGCAGCCAAGTTCTGGCTCGTAGGCTCAAAGTTATTGAGTGCAAGCTATTTTTTCTACACTTTTTCAAACAATATAAAACTTAAGTAGCGGTGAAAAGTAATTAGTGAATATCTTATTTTTTATTGGAAGTTAGTTAGGTGTAGTTAGTTATTTGGGTCATATTGTAATTACTAGAATCTAGGAGTCTTTGTTATTATTCTTTAGTCTTTCTAACCACCTTGTATATAATGGGTTTGTTAGGGCTGCAAATGATAGTTGGAAACAGTTGGAAAATTTCTCAAATTCTCTCGTCTTCTTCGCGCTTACAGTTAGCTCCAATGGCTGAATTCTAACATGGTATCAGAGCCATAGAGACTGATTCGTAAGGATTTCTGATTCCGCTCAACTAATTGCTTACTCAATTTCAGCCGCTTAATCTCCACTTCAGAGTTTTTTTTTTTTTGGTTGTTGTTGTTGTTATTGTTGTTGTTTTCAATTGTAAAAAATCGCTTGCTTGAATTGGTGCGTCAATGGCGACAGAGAAGATCGATCCTACATATCCGCTTTTTCTTCAACCTTCAGATACGCCAGGCTTGATTCTAATTCCAATTCAGCTCAAAGGTTCGGAAAACTATGGATTGTGGAGCAGATAGATACGTCTTGCCCTCAAAGGTAAGTGAAAATTAGGGTTTGTAATAGGAGCTTGTGCTAAGGAGTCATTCAAGGATGATCTCCATGAGGAATGGGAAACTTGCAACGCAATAGTACATAGCTGGATTATGAACTCTGTTTCAAAGGGTTTGCTTAGTGGAATCGTCTATGCATCAGATGTACATGCAGTCTGGAAGGACCTACAGGAGCGCTTTGATAAGGTGAATCGAGTGCGTATTTTTCAATTGCACAAAGCAATTTTGCGATTATCGCAAGGGGCAGATTCTGTAGCTGTGTATTTTACCAAGTTGAAGGAACCATGGGCAGCGTATGATGTATTGGTACCATCTCCGAACTGTGGTTGTCCAAAATCCAAAGAGAATACGACTCATTTGCATCAACAAAGGGTTATGCAGTTCCTAGATGGACTAAATGACACATATGATGAGGCTCGCAGGCAAATTCTGATGAAAACCACTGAACCAACCCTTAATTAGGCATATGCACTAATAATACAGGATGAGAGTCAACAATGCTCAGGAGGTGGATCCATGGGTCAAAAGACATATCCATTAGCTATGCAAGCAGGGAAAGGTCAAGGTTTTTGAGGAAGGAAACAATATCTACAATGTGAACATTGCTGCATGAAAGGGAATACAAATGAAAACTGCTACAAGATTATCGGTTATCCTGAAGACTTCAAAAGAAGGAAGCATTTTCAACCTAAAGGAGTGCTTACTGATGCAAATCATGTAGAAGGATCTGTAACTCAGAGTTCACAAGTAGCATCACAGTCTAAAGGAGATTATTTTTTCACAGAGGCACAATACTAGTAGATCCTTGGCTTGCTCAGCAAAGTCTCACAACAAAGTGATACTCAGACTCAAAATCAAGCAAATACTGCAGGTATAATTACTGCATTGTCGTCTAGTGTGCATAGTTCAAACAAAAGGAATGATGACTCGATTGTGGATTCAGGAGCTACACATCATATATCATCTACTTTAAACTTAATGAGTGATGTAAAAAAGGTATATGACAGGGCACAAGATCAAGTAACATTGCCAAATATTGGTAGTACAAAGATTGAACGTGTGGGGAGTTCATATCTGTCTGATGTTGATAAGCTGCAAAATGTGCTTCATGTTCCTGATTTCAAATTTAATCTAATGTCAGTGTCCAAGATACTAGAGACCTAAGGTGTACTGCCATTTTTCACCTGAACTTTGTGTTTCAGGACTTTTACAATGGCAGGATGAAGGGGATTGGTAAGAAAGATGAAGGTCTGTATGTGCTGAAAGAAAAAGGAGTCAGACTACTAGCAGCTCATATTGATGTGAAAGGCTCAATTGGTGACACACACCATGTTTGTGGCCTGAAAGACTAGACCATGCTTCTGTTCCTGTTATGCAGCATGTTTCTTTTTTGCAAAATAAAGTAGATAGTGATATGCAAAATAAGTGTTCTGTTTGTCCTCTAGCTAAACAATCTAGACTGAGTTTTCCTGATAGTGAAAAAAGGAGCACTAGGCCATTTGACTTAGTTCACATGGATGTATGGAGGCCTCAGTAGAATGGGATAGCTGAAAGGAAATACAGATATATATTGAACACTGCTAGGGAATTGAAATTCCAAAGCCATGTACCAGATATCTTTTGGGGGGAGTGTGTGCAAACAACTATCTACATAATAAACAGATTGCCCACTAGGATCTTAAATGAAAAGAGTCCTTATGTAATGTTGTTTGGTAGAGAGCCTTCAATAGCCCATTTAAGAGTATTTGGGTACTTATGTTATGCCACCAATTTGGTGTTAGAAGACAAGTTTGCTGCCATAGCAATAAGGGATATTCACATGGGATATTCAACTACTCAGAAAGGTTATAGATCGTATGATTTAACCACTAGAACCTTCTTTATTAGCAGGGATGTATCTTTTAGGGAACATGAGTTTCCATTTAAGAAGATACAACAACAACATTCATTCACATCAAATGATTTTGGCGCCAGCTTTTTGGAGACAGAGTTACAAGTTTCAACAAGTGCATTACCAGAAGTGCACAGTCCTGAAGGGCCATCTCAAGATCCTAATACAGTAGAAGTAACAAATATCAATTCACTAGTAGAATGAGGCTATAGTGTAGATCATGATACTACACCACCAGTGGAAGGATTTGATGAACCATTAGTGCCAACTCCTAATGCAGGTGATATATCTGAAATATTTTTGTCCAGAGTTTGATGAATGTTTGCAGATCATGTTAAAGGCTCAGCAGTTCAGGAGACAGAGACACCTATTGCCCCTCAAGCATCTGAATCACCAGATACACATGATGCACTGAACACTACTGAAGACATGTTTGTTGATAGACATGTTCAAGGTATACAAGATGTGCCTATTGCTGATGCTCAGAATGTACAAGGTGTGCATGTTGCTGAGTCTAGTTCTAATGCACCAACTAGACAATCACTTAGAGTAAAACATCCACCTATATGGCAAAGGGACTATGTAGTGCAGCCATAACAATCTTCAAAATATAACTATCCAATTTCGAACTTCCTTTCTTATGAGAAGATATCCCTAAAATACAGAAGCTATGTATTACTTTTTTCAGTCCTGAAAGAACCTCATAATTTTAAGGAAGCTGTAAAGGATGGGAGATGGATCACAACCATGAAACAAGAGGTACAAACATTAAAAGAGAATAAGACCTGGGAGGTAGTAGACATACCACTAGAAAAAGCTTATATTGGGTCTAAGTGGGTATACAAAATAAAGTACCAAACTAATGGAGAAGTAGAAAGGTTCAAGGCTCGTCTAGTGGCAAAAGGTTATAATCAACAAGAGGGATTAGACTATCATGAGACTTTCTCACCAGTTGCAAAGATGGTGACAGTCAGATCTGTGATAGCCCTTGCAGCCTCAAAGGATTGATCCTTATACTAAATGGATGTCTTTAATGCTTTCCTTCAAGGAGATTTATTTGCAGAAGTCTCCATGGATTTGCCACAGGGTTTCTAAAGGCAGGGGAGAAGAAGGTGTGTAGATTGCTTAAGTTCTTATATGGTCTCAAGCAAGTATCCATGCAATGGAATTTAAAGCTCACAGAAGCTTTGGTGGTAGCAGGTGTTATGCAGAGTACTTATGATTATTCTATGTTCACCAAGAAGTCAGGCAAGGATATTGTCATCATCTTCATCTATGTTGATGATTTGCTATTGACTGGAAGCAATAAGGAGACGATTGATGAAGCAAAAGTAGCCCTGCATCAGCAATTCAAACTCAAAAACTTGGGAAGATTGAGGTATTTCTTGGGTATTGAGGTATTGAGATCCAAGCATGGGATACTACTCAACCAAAGAAAATACACCTTAGAGCTTATCTCTAAGTTGGGCTTAAGTGGTGCCAAACCAGCCTTAGCACCTCTTAAAGTCAATCAGAAGTTCACCACAGTTGAGTATGACAAAGCCGCTGGAGTAGAGAGTGCACATCCTTTAACAGATGCAACTAGCTATCAAAAGTTAATAGGGAAACTCCTATATCTAACAATCACTCGACCTGATATCAGTTATGCAGTGCAGACTTGAAGTCAATTTATGCAACTGCCTAAGAAGTCACATATGGATGCTGCAGTTAGAGTGGTCGGGTACTTGAAGTCTACACCAGGAATGGGGGTACTACTAAAGCGAGGATATGTTGATACATTAACTGCCTTTTGTGATTCTGACTCGGCAGCCTGCCTAATGACTAGGAGGTCTGTTAGTGGCTATGTAGTCAAGCTTGGTGAGTCATTGATTTCATGGAAGTCAAAGAAGCAATACACTATTTCACGAAGCAGTGCTAATGCAGAGTATCGCAGCATGACATCAGCAGTTTCAGAAATAGTGTGGTTATTGGGTCTGTTCTCAAAGTTGGAGGTGTCCATTCTTAAGCCTGTGACATTGTTCTGTGATCGTAAGGCGGCAATACAAATAGCTGCAAACCCAATTTTTTACGAACGCACCAAACACATCGAGATAGACTGTCATTTTGTTCGAGAACATATTAAAGAAGGTCTCTTAACTACTCAATATGTTTCCATTAAAGATCAACCGGAATATCTCTTCACCAAAGGATTGACATCTATACATCATCGCTTTTTATTAAGCAAGCTGGGAGTGTTAAATATTCTCCACCCTCCAGCTTGAGGGGGAGTATTGAAAGTTAGTTAGGTGTAGTTAGTTATTTGGACCATATTGTAATTACTAGAAGTTAGGGGTCTTTATTATTATTCTTTAGTCTTTCTAACCACCTTGTATATAGTGTGTTTGTTAGGCTGTAAATGATAGTTGAAAACAGTTGAAAATTTTTCCAAATTCTCTCGTCTTCTTCACGTTTACAGTTAGCTCAAATGGCTGAATTTTAATATTTTTATTACAAAATAGGTTTTTTTTTCTGTAAAATTTGGTAGCCCGTAGTAGAAGAGAGGAAACTCGTAAGGATAAAAAAAGAGAGGACATTAGTTGGAATAAACACGGAATTTAAGTAGTGCAGAGTCAAATTACAACTGTCTGAAGCATAACGTAATGCAAACTCTTGTCATTTTCTGTGGTTCAGCTCATGATATATATCTAACATGAAATTCAACACCAAGCTTTAATTAGGGTGCCCGTAACTTTCCATGATTTGTTTCACGTATCAGGTTTTGGATGGGGGCCTATTTACCCATTATAGACCCCAATATTCTACAGAAAATAACTACTCCACAAGTCTACAAGTAGATAGCTGAACGAGCACCAAACAAAAGACCAAATTAAACAAACGTCTCACCCGTTGTATCCCAACTGGGGCGCCAGCTAATTGACAGATTATTGCACTTCCAAACTACTGGTGCTTATTCTTCCAACTTTAATTTGGAATTTCCCTACACAGTTTCTTCTAATGAATTTTATGTTAACCCGAAAATTAAAGTTTGAGCTCAGTAGACCAAGAATCGTCCTTGTCCAATAATGACGATGGAGATTGTTTCACATGTTCCATAAATTGCATTGTAAAGTATCCCATGTAATATCAAAAGAATATTTGGTTAGAACGTATTATTTTTTCGGTTTATAACATTTTTCTTGCTTGGTTTATATAATTAACTTATAAGTTTACTACACTCTTAATTAATATAATATGACTTCCATAAATAATTCAAAACTAAAAATGAATACACTACCCTTGACACTATAGCTCTGCGTCTGCCATTAGCCACACTAAAAGAGTATATGAGAATTTGTCTGAGCCGAGAGTTTATTAGAAACAATCCCTCCATCCTCACAAGGTAAGGGTAAGGTCTGCGTAAACATTATTCTCTCCAAATCCCACGGTGTGGGATAATATTGGGTATGTTGTTGTATCCCATACAAGAGAGAGGTGTAAGATCAGAAGCGTAGGTGATTGCTGCATCGCAAATTGGGGAGGTTCCCACCATTCTTAGGACTAATCCATATCACAAGCCTAATACTCAGTGCCATTATCTTAGGCTGTATTATTGGTTGCTAATAATTTCTTCTTGTCCCCTTGAGCCCAACCGTGGTATTTTCTTGATTACAGCAATCTTACCTACTTCCTTTTGTTTTTATTTATTTATTTATATGTATCTCCCTAGTCTCATTTTCATATTTAAAATTACGTCAAACAAGCCTTGTGATAACTTATGAAAATTTTTGAATCATTAAAATGACAGTGTACTTTATGGGAAAATTTTCTTAATTTTGTTTGGTCCCACATTATTGTGTATCAATTAACAAAACGATTAACAAGATAAAACGATGTTTAATAGTTTTGTCACTACGACCATTGTCAATATCAGCGGTTGCATATACTAATCTCGAGCTATGACATAAAATGTCATATATTTCCTTGAGCCAGCCAGCCGTGCAGTAGCTAATTAATTGGACTCTTTAATTTGAATGACTAGTGGAACTTAGAAGTCAAGGTCCTTTCTCAAAGTTTTCAACACGGTTCAAATATAAAAGACAAGGAATAACTTAATAGAGTTTAAGTTTTATTAGCTGGTTAGTGTAACACAATAAGTAAATTAAATGTAAATGCACGTAGTTGTCTACATTGGCAGTAAATTGGTAATATGAAAAAGAGTATTAACTTGTTTGATTATATCAAATTACTCTAAGCATGTACAAATTCTTGAAGCCAAAGTGCCTTTATTTCTCTCATCAATCCCTCTCAAATTACCACCATCTGGGAAACAAATATCTCAAAGTATAATAAGAATTTAAGTTATACACAGTGCGAAAATATTTTATTTGATTAATCATTAGATTACTAATGCTATCAATTAGTCATCATAAAAACATACTTATAAATATGTTATAAATAGTATGATTGTACAGTACATACACTTAGGGGTCGTTTGGTAGGATGCATTAAAGAAAATAATGCATGCATTAGCTTTTGAGACTTCTATTATTAATCCCTTATATTATTTGGCACACTTTTTCAACTGATGTATCATTAATGCAAGTATTAGTTATACATCCTATTTGGTATTATCATATGTATAACCAATACATAACAAAACATGATATTAGCTGTCACGACCCAAAATCCCGCCACATGTGTTGTGATGACACTTAGTCTCTAAGACTAGGTAAGCCGATTATAATAACAATTCAAACCATTTTTGTTAAACCAACAACGAAAATAATTATGAAAAACTCTCAAGACTGGTAATACTGAGTCACAAACTCTATCTGAATACATGAAATGATCTCAAGGATCGAATACTTAATACTGTTTGAATAATAATTAATAGTACAATAAAATGGAAAGATTCCAAGGAACTGCAACGACCAAGCAGCTCTACCTCGAATTCTTGCGATCCAACTTTAACTCTGTCCGAGTCCGATAGCTCCAATACCTGGCTCTGCACAAAAATATGCAGAAGTGTAGTATGAGTATACTACGGTCGGTACCCAGTAAGTATCAAGACTAACCTGTGTGGAGTAGTGACGAGGTACAATCAAGACACTTACTAGTCAAACAACCTGTGCAATATAGCAGTATACAATAGTACCGGAAAATAACTAGCAATGTTAACAACAAAATCAACTAGTGATATAACATCAAGGTAACAAGAACACCATAATTATTACTCGAACGAATAAGGAACACAAGTACAACCAATTATACATGTCCTTCAAATATAAATCTTTCACATATAATTCTTTCGAATAAATACATTCTGAATATAATTATTTGAAATAATATTTTGAATATAATTCTTTCAAATAAAAGTCAACTTGTGACACCTCATTTCAAAATCATAAACATACGGGTCTCAACCTACTTTCATATTTTCACGGCACCTCATGCCCATATTTTAATCATAACTGTACGGACAACTCACGTACTAATAATATCAATGTATATAAGATCCACATGATCAATTTATTTCCACTAAAGTGAGTTTACAATTTTTAAGTCAAGTAAGAATTCAAAAACGAAATGAATTTATTTTAAAAATTATTTGGGTGAAGAAAATAACATTACACTTAAATTAAAGTATCGGATAAATCACTAATTTGGATGTAAAACTATTTAATTTAAAACATAATAATAATTTCTTTTATTTAAATTAACTCAATCATCGAAAATCAGTAAGAAAAACCAGAAATATACTTTTTTAGAGTTTCGTGCTAAAAAGCCAAAGCCAACACAATACAACTAGGAACACAAAACACATAATAATAAAGTTAATTAGTACATCACGGAAGAAGAAAAGAATTTACATATTAAATGAAACAAAATCACCCAAGGCAATAACATAAATAAAGAAATATCAACAGGGCACTCCCGAGGTACCGTCTCGTAGTCCCAAATCATAAATAAATTCACAATATCTCATTTTGCTTATATCACCGCGGGAGCCTTCACATTTAATTTTTAAAGAAATTATTTTTACCGAAATAGCATCCCGCGTTTTAGCCGCCCTTATCACACCGCATGACTTCTAGTAGTTCCCCTACTAGCCACGCGTTTCAAGCCCCCCTTATATCACCGCATGCGTTTCAACACCCAAGCCTTATAACATCGCATGCGTATCAATATCACAATATATCACAATTCGCACCTCAAGTGCTCAAATATCACAACATATTATAAATTGCACATCAAGTGCTCAAATATCAAAACACATCACAAATTACACTCTTAAGTGCTCAAATATTACAACATATCAAAAATTGCACATCAAGTGCTCAAATATTACAACATATCAAAAATTACACATCAAGTGCTCAAATATTATAACTTGCCACAGGAATCAACAATATATTATTTTTCACAATAAGGAGCCCATGGCTCGACCATAATGTGCACAAAATCTTAACTAAATATTCGGGAGTGAACAACTCAACAAAATAATATTTCATAATTTAACACTCTGCCTCAACATGATTTACGGCCTTTATAACTCAATACCAAATTTTCAACAACGTGAACTGAAAAGTAATTCATCAAGGAACAACACCTCTTTTAAATCACAACTTCAAGAAATAAATAGATCTATTCATCTTATTGACTAAATTTTTTATTTAAATTATCTGTAGATAAAATCAATAATGAAAGTGTTTTCCATAAAAATGGCAACTCAAACAAACACAGATTTCACATAAAAGTCAAGTGGCAATCACACCAAATTATCATATAAAAACAACCCCGACAAATAAGGAATGAGGCATGACAAATAAATAATTTAATAAGTTACAATAATTTTCCAATTTAATACTTAAGGGCTTCTACGAATTTCAACCGATATAATATGCACATGTAAACCAAGTACGTACTCGTCACCTCGCGTACATAGTTTTCAATTACACAATTTTCACATAAGACTCAATGCCTAAGGGGTAATTCCCCCACTCAAGGTTAGACAAGATACTTACCTTTTTGAAGTTAGGCCGATATTCCAAAATTTCCTTCTTGCTTGAACTGACCTCTGGACAGCTCAAATCTAACCAAATTAATTGTACAACCTCATTAAAATTCATCAAAAATAATTTCGGATAATAATACGTCGACTTAAAATATTTATTCTAAAAAGTCAACAAAAGTCAATGCGGGGCTCGCCTCTCGAAACCCGTCATAATTTTCATGAAATTCGAACACTCATTCCGATACGAGTTCAACCATACCAATTTTATCAAATTCCGATAACAACTCGACCTCCAAATCTTAAATTTTTGTTTTTGGAAGATTTTGCCAAAAATCTTGATTTCTTCCATGAAAATCTGAATTAAGAGATGAATATAATCATAGATTCATGAAATATAAATACTTTAGGATATAGAATACTTACCCCAATCCATATGGTAAAAATCGCCTCAAAAATCGCTTCAATCCGAGCTCCATAGCTCCAAATATGTTTAAAATGGCTCAAACCTCGAAATATAGCTATTGCCCAAGTATTTACTCTTCGTGATCGTGAATCACAATTTTTCTTAGCCCAAAATTTGCCTTACGCGATAGCGAAGAACAAGTCCCCAGCTCTTTCAGACAACATTTAGTATAATGGTCATAACATTTTGTACAAAACGCCAAATGATGAATGGTTTAACTTTCTGAAAACTAGACTCCAAGAACTATAACTTTTATTTGTTGCTCATCTCCTAATTCCTTTTATATTTCGAGATATAAGCTTCCAAAGTTAGGCCTATGCAACTGAGATTTTTAAACTCTTCCCAGACAACCTGTAGTATATCCACCATAACGTTTTGTACACAACTCCAAATGATAAATGGTTTACCTTTCTACAAAACTAGACACAAAGGGTTACAACTTTTATTTTTGCATCATCGCCAAATTCCTTATAGATTGCGAGATATAAGATTTCAAGATCGGGTCAGTACGCGATCGCGAAATAGCTTCCGCGATCGCGATTCATAAAGCCCCAAACTGCTGTTTACTCTTCGCGAACGCGACCTAATGTTCGCGATCGCGATGCACACCTTTGTGGACAAAAACCAGCAATTTAACATCGCCTAAAAATGGTCCGAAACCACCCCGAAACTCATCTGAACCCCTCGGGACTTCAACCAAATATCCAACAAGTTTCAAAACATATTACGGACTTATTCGAGGTCTCAAATCACATCAAATAACATCAAAACGACGAATCGCACCTCAAATCAAAATATATGAATCTTGAACTTTCAAATTCTATATCTTGTGCCGAAATATATCAAATCAAGTCCGATTGAGCTCAAATTGTGCACACAAGTCATAAATGACATAACGGACCAATGAAAAGTTTTAGAACTGGATTGCGACCCCGATATCAAAAAGTCAATTCTCCGTCAAACTTCCAACTTAAACTTCATATTTTCGTCATTTCAAGCCTAATTTAACTACGGGCTTCCAAATAATTTTTCGGACACACTTCTAAGTCCAAAATCACCATACGAAGCTATTACAATCATCGAAATTCCATTCCGTAGTCGTTTGCTCAAAAGTCAAACTCCGGTCAACTCTTTTCATTTAAGTTTCAAAAATGAGAATTGTTCTCTTAGTTTAATTCCGAATCTTTCGAAAATCAAACTTGACCACACACGCGGGTCATAATACATATTACGAATCTTCTCGGGACCTTAAGTCACTGAACGAGGCGTTAATTCTTAAAACGACAAGTCGGGTCGTTACATTAGCAATACCAAAGCTATTAATGCATGCATTAGCATGATTAAAGACAAAATTGTTCTTAAAGCTAAAGAATATGGAGGATATTTTTGTAAACAACAAATTTTCTTAAAAATTATATAATACATTTTGATTTTTAATACACCACATTAAATTATAAATAAAAAATAATCTCTATATAACTAATGTTTGCATTACTAATTCATGCATTACTAATTCACCTTATTAAGCACTATTTTTATACACCTTACCAACCCAACCCCTTAGACTATTATTACCAAAGTCTAGGCTGATGCAATTGGAGCTATCTTCTGTTACAGGAAAAGATCGCATACGGTGGTGTCTCTTATGCAAATGAATAAGTGTTGGAGAAACAAATTATTTCATGATTAATTATTTTAGAATTAGTTATTTCATAATTGTTATTCCACCATTTCATAGCGATAAAAATAATACTACAATCCGGACTATAATTTTATCCCAATAAAATATAAGATAAATTCATCTCAAGTTTAATTCAGAATTAATTATCCCTTAATCCTTATCCTTTAATTTGTACCAAACGAGCCGTAAGAGAAAAATCTGGAAGAGTCAGCGGCATGAAACTCTAGTTTATTTCTTCACACTTCCCGTTGCTTCATTACATTCTTCCAGCTGTTCTTAGTAAAGCAGATGTCACTCTCTATACCTACTCTCCTTCCATTATTTTACGTGTAATATAGCTTCACATTTCCCATTACTTTACTACTTTAAGTTAAGAAAGCTGTTTGTACTATACTTTTTACTCTAATTCTATATTGGGCATGCATTGGGTCTTAAAAGACCCCAGCTGGACCCCTTCCCAAACGTGTCTTTTCTTAGTTTTCACACACTCTTCTACAACATCTCTGCTCTATTTATACACAACCATACCACTCAAACCCCAAAACAAACAGAACTCAGACAGTCAGATACTTGTAGATTTCATTTAAGGTTCTTTTTGCAAAGTTAATTCCACTTTCACATAATGGGTCAGTTTACATTTAGTTATTTCTTCTCTTACTTTCTGCTACTAGGGATCTTGGTTTTTCAATCAATGGCAGAAGGATCTACAACTACAAGTACTCTTTCACTAGCATACCCAAGAAAATTAGTTGTCCGCAGAGTCTTGGTGTCAACAACAAGTACTGAACGTAACATAGCAGATCCGCCTGAAAAACCCTACACAGAAGGAGAAAATGAAGGTGAAAAAAGAGCCTCAATAGCAGAAGCACCAGAGAGTAGTGAAAGAGAGCATCATCATTCTGATAAGTCAGTTGCTGGTGGAGGGGTTATTATTGGTGGACTTGTTACTGCTATTTTTGCTGTTGTTTATTGCTATATTCGGGTCACTAGAAAGAGAGATGATGAAGATCATTAGATCAACAAAGAGAGGTTGAGTTTTTAAATGGTTTTGGCCTTGTTTGAAAGAAAATATGTGAATAGTTTAGTTTAGGATTTACTATCATATTAATTTGATGATTTTGTTTTTTGATATAGAGGAAATAGATTGGAAATTGGATGTAGAGCATAGGAAATTAATATAGTACATTGGAGTTAAATTTGTGTGTTAATGTGTATGAATTAGAGGCAGCTGAATAGTTGAACATATGATTACCATGCTTAATCGATTATATTCCAATACTCAAAAGTAATATCCGCAGATTGCGCCTTAATTTATGTGGAGTACTTAATTATGAAGGAAATTTCTTCCCTTTCCTTTTATTCTTCTTTAGATTTGTTTTTCTGTCGGAGCAATATTCTGGAAGAATTCGAAGCAACAAACTAAATACTACAGCTTGGAATCCTTTCGTGGGATAAATTTCACAAACGTCATATAATTATGATTCTTTTTCACTAAAATCATATAATTTTATTTTCTCACAAAAAAATTATAAAACTTTCACTAACTTATACAAAAATTATAGTGGCCAAAAAGCACAGTTTTTCGATAGTATTTTCTTATTTCAAGTTTTTATTATTTATTTTTAGTCTAATAAATAATAAATCAATTAGCTCAACAATAAGCTCATTGTTGTTCGTAGTCAATCATTATAGTTTTATTAAATTAAATAAGAAATCGTGAATAAATGATTAAGAAAGCTATTCACTAATTGGTGATCTGCTTGTAATTATAGAACTGGTATAGATTAAAATTTAAAAGGGGTAAACCAAATTTAACTTACATCGGCGGTCAAAAGCGGGGAAAAAAAACCAATGAGAAAATGAGAACAAAGGGCCGTGTACGCAAATTACAGTATTTCTCTAAAGTCCCTTTATTTATTGCCGCCGTTGCAGATAAAGTAAGTAATATTTGTGCAACCGCAACAATGGCCAATTTGATGAAGCACCGACCTTGGTCAGAAATACTTGTCAAAACATTTATTTAGGGGTTAATTTTGTAACGTTGCAACATCAATCTTTATGTCCAATTAAAGAGAAATGAATTCTTAGTTATGCTATTATTATGAGGTCACACTATGGGAAAAGCAAATCAGAATAACAAGCGAACGAACAATAAAGACTCTAACGAGTTGATATCTTAATTTTTGAAAATCTTTTGCAGGATCACAATAATATTAATCATTATGATATAAACTACTGCGGGTAGAAACAATAATAGAAGAAAAAATTTACTCCCTCGTCAAATTTGTAGTTTAAATATGTCTTAATATTTGTGTTACTATAAAAATTTCTAATAAGCGTAAAATAAGATGTTTAAGTTAATTTGTTTTTGACAGAATAATCTCATAGACACTTGTACTTATTCGCATTTGTCATCCCGGTCCCTATATTCAACGAAATTTCATCAAGGCACTTATAATCATTCAAAATCGATATTTTAAACCCCTCTGACACTGGTGTCTCTCAATCGCCTGATGCTAGAATCCACGTCAGATAAAATTATACTACATCACCTTTTCTTTTTATTTTTACATAAAAAAATAAATAATCCTTCTGTCTTTTTTTTTTTTAATTTCTTGTTTTTCTTTCTCTTTCTTCTTCACCCTCACCTTCTCCGTATGCTATCACCTCTAGCACTGACATCATCTGAAAATTTCTCTGGCCACCAAAAACACCATGAACACTCTTTGATTCCCAATTCCTCCATAATAAGAACCCTTATTCCACCTCTACCCGTATATTTTATATCCATCATTTTTCTTCCTTAACAAATCCCACCTTCCCAACCATAGTACCACCCAATTTCGTTCCTCTTTTCGCCATTTTCGTCCATCTTCATTCCTTCACTCATCACTTCACATCCATCTTCACGATTTCACTAGCTTCAAATTCCGTGCTTCCCCTATTAAAATCTTGCTTCCCAGAAAATGATTTCTAATATTACACTCTATCATATTTTAGTAAATTTAACTTTATCTATATATAATAACAATCGTACAAGAATAATAAAAAAGAAAGATGTCTATCAATCAAATTAAGCGATTTTGAACTGAAAACAAATATTCACAAAGTAAACAAACAATGACAAAGGAACTCAGATCTATCAAAAATATTTAGAAAAAAAGAGAGAAAGAAATGGGGCAGGGTCTGGGGGAAGCACGAGATAGGCGGAAGAAACAAAGAAATGGGGCAGGGGCTGAAAGAAACATAGGAGTAGTATGTTTTTGTTTTTAATTTCTTTTGCCTTTTATTTTTCTTTTTTTAAAATTATTTTAATCATTTTTAATGTTATATTCACGCTCGTTGTACGCGTGAAATATACGCATCTTGTATAACTCAGCCATTAAGTTATCACATATGCTCGGTCAATAGTTAGAGGGGTTTAAAATATTGATTTTGAACAATTATAAGTGCATGGATGAAACTTCGTTGAATATAGGGACCGGGATGACAAATGTGAATAAGTACTGTATAAGTCAAAATCTGCCCTAGAATATTTAGGGTAATACAACATTAAGGAAAGAGTCAGCCGAGGTCGACCAGGAGATGACAAAGCCCGTGGGCGAGAAGCAACAGATGGCCGATATTGTGCATTGCAGAAAGAGCTGTAACAGCTAGTTTGTTAGGGCATGATATTAAAGAGAATATTCCATTGGATATTCTTGGTACTTGTACTATTAGAGTTTATTTATTGGGAGTATGTCCCAAATAAATATAATAATTTGATAAGGAATAGAGGGAGGTGATATGCACTTGATAATAACACTTTTCAGAAGAAGAATCTCTTTCTCTCTCTCTAGCAAAGATACAAACATTACATTTTCATCAAGATTCTTACTCACATTATTCCATATTTTTTCATCAGATCCGAGAATAGTTCGAACATTCTAGGATTTATATGTCACGCATCCTTGTCAGGAGGAACAATCATCTAACTCATTCATTATTGGGTGAATCATTCCTTCTATTTACTTAAATGCCATTTATTGTTATTTATTGCTAGTTGCTCCTCCATTATTGCTCATACTTTTGGAATATTTAATGCACGATATTATTAACCCCCACTGGATAGCCCCACATTATCCGTATTTTTAAGATCCACATTTAGGAATATTATTATTAACTAGGTTTAACCCAACTTTACACAAATATAAATGTTTAACCGAAAGTTATACTTTTTGGTCAAACAATTTGGCGCCGTTAGTGGGGATTTCCTAGTTAACTTTTTAGTTTTCGCTAGATCTACAACCAACACGGATTCCCTTGGTATACACAGATCTAATATGGCAGGTAGCAGAGAAAAATGAGTGATAATAATGAGCGACCTCCAAACCAAACTCATGAGCATCATCAACGAGAGCTCTGAAGCAGTGGACGAGGACACATTGCCCAATACCTCCCCAGGCGAGGCGGGTCAACCCTCCTCACTGTAGTATCATGAAATCTCTTGGTAAGGGAGCCTCCACATCCGTGATGGAAGAGGCGCCACCAACAGTAAAAAAGCTCCTCGAGGCTTGGCTAACTGACACGCTAACCATCGTCCTCCACAAGCCCGTTCAGGACGTGGCTACAGAAAGCGCAAGGACTTGTGTTATACCACCAATAGACGAGTAACATGATAAACTTCCTCCTCCCCCTACAATGACATGTATTACTCACAATGTTGTTAACAATGCAGGTGACGACACTCTTGCGGTCATTCTGAAAAGGACAGAAGAAATGGAAAAATAGAACAAGATACTTCGGGACCAAATGAGAGAACACCAGGAAAGGGTCAATAAAATACCGAGAGCTCCTAAGCTCTTGCCGAAGAGGGATGCCGGTCGGTTCGTAAAGCAGCCGTACAACGACGATGCTGCCCCACATGCCATACTAAAGACCTTCAAAATGCCACCCTACCTAAAAATATACGATGGTACGATAGACCCCGAAGATCATGTGACCCACTACGTCACCGTCGTGAAAGGCAATGACCTCGCCAAGGAACAAGTATCCTCCATTTTTTTGAAAATATTCAGTGACACCCTTACTGGAGGAGCATTAACATGGTATTCACAGCTGCCCGCACGTTCCATTGAAACATTCGAAGAAATGGTCGACAAGTTCGTAACGGCACGTGCCGGGGACAAGAAGGCCGAGGCGAAAGTAAATGACATATTCGCTATCAAACAGTCATCGGGAGAGGGATTGAGGGACTTTATCGCCCAATTCAACCGAGTAAGAATGACCTTACCGAATGTATCGGAAGGGATGGCTGTCGCAGCTTTCAAGAACTGGCTGAACAAAAGTGGTTCAAGGGCAACCAGGAAGTTATTAAATTAGCTTATGAAGTACCCCCCTGTTACACCCTATATTTTCGTACGTAAAAATACATCGTAAGCAAACTAATCATGTTACCTCTGAGGTTAAAAATAGTGAAGATCATGAACAACAAGTACAAAGAGGGTTGGACGGTTCAGAAGCTAAAGCAATTGAAGAAAATAATATTTCGTCGAAAGTCGACAAGTTGGGAATGTTATAACATATACCTTTGGGGTGAGACTAGGGTGCTTAACATGATAAGGAGATTATGTTATGATTTATATTAGTCGTATGACATCCGTGTGTTATGTTTTGAAGTCAAGCGAGTTGTGGAACAAAAGTCGATGAAAGTCATCACAAGTTACATTCATAAGTTTTACTGAAACTTTGGGTCAAATGTAACTGCGATTTTCTCCCAATATACTTAGAGTTATGGGGTGTTCCACCCATAAAATTAAAGATCTATGAGTCTATTTTTCAATGCATTAAACCGTTTATCAATACGATATTGGAGTAGAAAGATATGGGCATTTGTGCGATACTGCGCAAGCTGCTAGGTA